>JABSSZ010000193.1:0-42949 GCA_013755755.1 Fusarium sp. NRRL 25184
CTTCCTTATCCTGGCCACGCCCGTACCGTATCGCATGCACCTAGCGAGCGTGATCCCGAGTCAGCAACTTCGGAACACTCTCAAGCACCACTGGTCGGCCTGCCATCGTCTCCCAAGCCCGGTTCAAGGTTCCCATCTCTTCCCGCGTCACCCAAGCCTGGCCAGACATTTCACCGTGCCAACGCACCTTCAGCTGTGCGAACTGGTGGTTCTCTGCCATTGCGTGCCTACGAGCCTGCCATGGTTTCACCAAATACCATTGCGCAGACTACCAAGCAGACTGTGTTCGAGAGGAAAGGACCACTATCACCAAGCGGCGCAATGACTCCGCATACAGCTGGTGCAGTGCCTTATTCGCCTTATCAGCCCTTCACGCCATGCATGCCTGTGACACCTTCGCTTGTAACCAGGGAGGATCGGAAGAGAATGAAACGCATGGTACCTAAGACACCGACATTGGAGATGGTTCAGAGTTCGGATGACGTTTGGTAAACGAAATGATTGGAGTTTATGATTATTTAACGGGGTCTACATTGCATTATTTCCTTTGATGTCGTTGATATCAAGACACAGGGGTCTTCTTGGTTGGGGTTTACAGTATTTGGTTAGAGCTGGCCCATGGGCCTGCGGGGATTTAGTAACGGCCGCAAGGACCAGAACATTACTATTTGCATAAAATATTCACATGTATATCACTTATTTCTGCCAAATCGATTCAGTTTATGAGTTCAAGTTGTTTTCGAACGTGTAAGTAACGTCACACAACAGACGCGGTGTTTTCCATCTAATGTTACCCAGGCGCTAATATCTAGTATCAACTCGACGATCTCAAGATCTTGAACCGCCAATCGGAACATTAAGAAACTGCATGTGATGATACTTAAAGAGAAACAAGCGTTAAAGCTACCTAGAGGGTGACGCAAGGTTGATTGTTTGATCATCGGGATGGATTAGGGATAGTTAGGAGGAGGATTTAATATTGGGATCACGATCCGATCATTTGGTGGCGGCGGGGACCATCTGAGAAGCGAGGAAGGATAGACTGATAGTGGCAGAGAGCTGAAAGCTGAGCTCTAAGACATGCAAGAATAGCCTGCGTTGTGAAACCCGAACTGATCTTCTGTTCAACGCGGATTGGCAGGGCGCCAATAGTTCGGTATTTGTATGTAGCTATCCGTCGCACAGTACCTGAGAGGGTTGCACCAGACGGGACATGACAGATTCGAGGGATTGATATCCAGGTTAATTCGGATTCTTCACAATGAACTCGTCTTGGAGACCGTTATAAAGTCATTTAATTGGATACGTGATACTCAAATGCTCCCGAGTAACCGTCGCTTGGGTCTGACCTTTGCCGGCTGGAATGTAATAATTGAGTTCCTCTAGTTCCAGTGAACCACGGGACGCGAGACTGAGACTCGCGTGGCTAACCCGAGACAACTCGAGTAGCACCACGGTTTATGTGTTGTCTTTCAACAGTGTATGTTAGGGGGGAGAGTTTGACAAAAGTGACTGAGATCTCATCTATGACGACTCGAGTATGAGGATATTCTCTGCTCCTTGAGCCGAGTTTTTCAACATAATTGAACTCCTGGGCGTCCTCGAGGGTCTCCCATTCCGACCTGATCAATCAAAGTTGGCTTGTGCTTGACGGGTTACTCGATTTGTGATTGTGTGCACAGTGCAGGTTGCGCCTTAGATCCGAATGCGAGAGGGGTAAACCTCTAACTAAAGTGGACCGTATTCCTCGGATCGCCAATACTGTACGGTCCAAGCCGTAACGCCCCCTTCGCCTGGAGACTCATCCCGTTCCAGTCGCTGGGCTTAGTGAGTACCCCACCAAATGTCATCGACGTTCTGCACTGTATTTAGAGTAAAATAAACACTCAAATACTAGTGGATCCCCTGAACTCATCACTCCAGTCTTTCTACAAAAGACGAGCTTGGCCAAGCGCGGACTTGACTAGGCGTCCCTGGGCTGATATCCGGGTTCCATCGTACGATTTTCTGCCCTCTTCTCAAACTGAATTCCTTGCATCCATCGCTCGTCTCCGAATCATCGCCCAAATCGCTTGTTCTCCCATCAGCAATTTTACCTGCTACTCGTTGCCAGTCGAACCACAATCGCGAGACTGCGCTGCTGTTCCCTTGTTGTAGAACCCCTGTACTATCCTTTCTCACCCGTCAACCGTTCGGCAACACCCGTTCAATCATTCGATCAGAGAGTCATTGAGACAACCCTCGATTCATTCTGTGGTTGCAGTACGCCCTCACCACCGAATCTCTCTATCTTATCCACCGATTCATCGCCTTAGCAGAGGCTATAGGCCTGCCGACTATTGCAGGCTGACCCTCAGCACAGCCTGTAGCTGTAGCTGCCACTGTAGCTGGAGCCATAGTTGGAGCCATAGCCAGGAGCTGAGGCTATCGCGGTCAAGTCCACTCTTCGGCCGAAAGACTCAATTGAACAGGCCACGCCGGGAATAGAGGCCAATTCGACCCAACTGGACAGACAACATCGACCCTTGCTCTTAGTATCGTCGGCCAAAGGCCCTCGTCTTCCCGAAAGGCCTCGCTCGACCACGGCGACTCCTTCGGGGTCACCCCAAGCACTGGGTCTCTCGATCAGGCCATCGCAACCGCATTGCATGGTGCTGGCCTATCCCCATCATGCCCGGCTCCCGCTTCTCCGACATGGCCGACCATGATTCTACCAACAGTCTCTATGGCCTTCAAGATCCGAATCTAGGTGGTTTCGTTGATGATGGCTCGGTCGTAAAATCTGACCCCTCCTCAACCTCCCTGCCCAACGATTCCTCCCGTCCCCAGACCCAGCAACAATACTACAACGCTGCATGGCAGTTCACCGGCACGCCCCCTTACGACTCGTACGACCCCTCTAGCAGCACCGCACCTCCTGCTCAAACCAGCTATCAACCTTCTCCTTGGAATCTCGCTTTCGGTCAGGATCAGCAGAACCTTCAACAGCTTCCTATCTCTACCGGCATTGACAGCCTTCCCGCAACTACTCTCAGCCCCGAATCAATCTACGTCGCTTCAAATCCTTCCCTGCGACAGGCTAGTTTCAACGACAACACCGTACTTCAGCCAGCCTTTATCAGCCATCTGACTCCTGCTCTGCAGGAGAAGCTGCGCAACATCGCCATGCCGCCACATCTCCAATACCACTCCCCGAAGAGCGCCTCTAGCCCGGACTCAGCAAATGGCGAACTCAGAAGGGGTGTTTTTTCGTCACCGGATCCCGCCGATGGATCTTCGAAAGCATCGCGAAAGCGCAAGTCTTCCGCCGACCCTGAGGATGAAGAGGAAGAGGATGAGGATGGCGATCAACCAGTGAAGAAGACCGCCCATAATATGATTGAGAAGCGATATCGAACCAATCTGAATGACAAGATCGCCGCTTTGAGAGATAGCGTTCCCAGTCTTCGCATCATGTCGAAGAGCGCGCGAGGTGAAGACACGACTGAAGATCGCGAGGAACTCCATGGTCTGACCCCAGCTCATAAGCTGAACAAGGCTACAGTACGCTGTGCTCTTTCTAGCGATATAACTCACGCTAATCACTGGATAGGTTCTAAGCAAGGCGACTGAATATATCCGACATCTTGAGAAGCGTAACAATCGGCTACTAGACGAAAATGGTGCTATGCAAGCCCGAATTGCCGCCTTCGAAAAGCTTTTCATGGCCGGGGCGATGAATGGCGCCATCAGCCCTCTTCAGCAACCACCTACGCCAATCCAATATGCACAGGATGCGCAGCAGTTTGTCGGGGGCCCGTCGCAGGACGCGCAACCAGGAGGAATGATTCAAGTTCCCGATGATATGAAGAGAATCATTACGCAACAAATGGCTTCCGGTCAAACATATCCTGTACCCCAACAACAGTTTCGCGGTGGAAATCCCGCGCTCATTCGACAGCAGCAGCTCCAACAACAACAGCAACAGCAAATGCAGCAAGGTCGGTGGAACAATGCCGGCCCTTACTTTGGCAAATTGATGGTCGGCTCACTTGCCGGTCTCATGATTCTGGAGGCGATGCGCGAGGATGAAGTCAGCAATGAGAAGCCTGAAGGCCGTGGTCTGTTCGCCATGCCTATTCAGCTTCTGAAGAGTGCAGCGAGCGGCCTTGACTTGACCGTCGGAGGCTATCATCTACATACTTCACTCCGAATTATTCTCCTACTTGGGACATTCCTCTGGGTGTTTGTTCCTTCACTATTCACACAAGCTCAACAAAAGTCGAAGAAACCGCAAGTCGGGGTCCTTCAGGCAGCGCCATCGCTCGCTTCACCAATTCATGTCCGCCGACAAGCTTGGCTTACCGCTATCCAGACTGTATGGGTCCCCCGTCACAATTTCTTCCTCGAGGCGGCAGCTCTCATCTTGAAGACTCTCAAGCTCAGCCTCCGAAATGCAATTGGAGTTCATGGTTATCAAGCACTCACTGGTTTGACTCAGGAGCAGGAAACTGCTCGTGTCCAGGCCTGGAGCATTGCACTCGACTCGCAGTTGGCTGGCGGCGACGTTGAGGTCAACAAGAGCCGGCTTATTCTCACACTCCTCGCTTCCGGCACTCTCCCCAACACTCCTGCCAGGCTCATGCTCAAGGCCCTCCATATTCGCGTTCTTCTCTGGGACCTGAGCCAGAACCGACTTCAGCTTGGGGCAATCAACATCATCGCCGCCAAACTTGCTCGTAGCAAGTGGAACGAGGCCCGCCAGCTGAATCGTCTCCTTACTCAACTTCACCGCGAGTCCTCCGAGCAGCACGACTACGATTTGCCCGAACATCTCGCTCTGTTGGTGGAACGAGACTGCGATGAAGTGCTCAACGACGATGTTATTCAGCGAGCACACAACCTGGCTTTCAATACCGATACTGATTATAACGTTATGACCCCAATGGATGGCATGGATTCTGTTGTTGACGATACCGCTATTGGATCTCCCCTTGATGCTGTTGCTGCCTGGTGGTCGACCCAATTCCTACACCGGACTTTGGTCGCCACATTGGAAAAGGACGAAGAAACGCTCAGCACTAAGGTAGAAGATATCGAACTCACCATCAAGGCTGCACCCCTGGGGTCAACCGCACAGGCTCGGGCTATCGTGGCACGGGCAGTTCTCGTTGATAAGGCACGCGGCGCTAACATCGCCTCTGCCTTGCAATCAATGGGCAACGAAAAGGTCGATGCTCTCCTGAGCTCTTCCATTTGTGTCGTTGACTCAAGTTTCCAGGCTTCTACTCCCGATCTCCGACTTGCCCTACGCTGCGCCATGGCCATCGCTCACCTCCGTCGCGTCGAATGCACTCCTGGAAGTACCCACCAAGGACTCCGTATGATTGAGTCAATCATGACCGGCGGCAACGCCCCGCAGATGTCTCTGCTTGGATGCACTGCAACCCTTGAGCTGATGGAGGAGCTCTACGAGCACAAAGCAGCAGCCGAGACCTTCCAGGCCTCTCTTGAGCGACTATCTGGTGGTATTCGTCTATGGATGGGCGGATCTCCCGGGGAGAAGTGTGGCGTTGCTTCTGATGTACGAGAGAAGGTCGTTAACCGGTGCCTGGCTATCAACAAGAGCATGGTGGGAATTGATTCAGATACCGGCTACGGAAGCCTTGATGAATGTGAAGACGACGGATGTTAGACGACCAGGAGCAATTTTTTCCCTTTTATTTTTCATTTTTATAAGCGACATACACCCCGATACACCTTTCCGCCACTCCACTTCGATCACCTCTTCACGATCTATTCTGCTTGTTGCTCTTCCGAGATGACTATCTGTACGAAAAGGGTTATTAGATTGGTGGGAAACCGGTGCTTATTATTCACGGAGTTTTAACTTGGTAACGGGTAAAAGGACAATCAAACAATACATGGCGAAGGACATATTATTTTTTAACGGACTTTCTTATGGACTCAGCATATGCGGAAGTGTGTTGAGGTGTTTCGACAAACAAAGATATTTTCCCTTATTCTCATTCAAAGTACATTATTATGGCTTAATTCCCTGCTATCGTGCGTGGTGATATTTGCTGCTGAGTGGCGTGGTGAGCAGTCAGAATTGTTTAACTGAGGAGTTTAAAGCAATCTCAAGATTGGGTATCCGCAGAAGATGCAATAGTATGAGTCTTCAAGGGCCTCAAACCAAAGCTGACGTAGGCTCATCATGCTTCTTCATAGGGAGGGGAGGAGACTTTGACTGAGCTGGAACTTGCGAATTCTAGAAATCAAAGGGACCTTGAATCGGATTGAGAGCAGTCCTACGAACGAGAATTTCGAAGACACAGATGATCTCGAGCGACCTGAGGACATTGAGCTGAGCCTCACATTCAAGGATAAGTGCACGATATGAAGACCCCAGCGATGTTACCGGCCAGGAGGATGAAGAATGCTTATCGTCGGTCCAAATTGAATTCGAATGGCTGGACAATACCAACCAACAGCATGAATATTGACTTGGCGACCGAATGCCCGACAAGTACTAGACAAGCTTGATACCAATTCAAGTGTTCAGATGATTTGAGAAACCATGTCAGAAGCTACCAACCTATCTTTAGAAAAGCCGGCAAGTGTCTTTGGAAGACATCCAATAAGAATAGCTTTCCCGGGGAACCTCGCAATATCTTCTGCCTAAGGTTCATCGCTCGGCATCAGGGCGTGCGTGACATTCTATTACCAGGAAATTTGAGACGGGTTTACAGTAGATCGTGACCAAGTCGAGGGCCCTTTGTCGAAAGAGCGACTTAGCTTTCTGGCTGGGATGGAGTGCTACGTTGATACTGGTGACTTCACTATCAACACCAAGAGGCCTTCCTTCATAGACTCGATGCAAGAGCTGGGAGACAGCGTGGGAGGATATCATCGAAGTGTAGAATAACGAGGCATGACCTAGGATTTAGCAAAGCTTGTAACGCATATTATTCAAGGCAGCATGTACTGCATTCGCTGATCATAAATTTCCCGGTAGATTCGTGACAACACATTCACTGGGTTCCCTTGTTTATACTATGTTTGAAAACTGTCGTTTGTCAGTAGCTGTTGTAGCTTTAGAAGTGAGGGATACCGACATTCTCTGGGGAGTTTGTGATTTCCTCGAACTCTTGGAGTGTCTCAAAGCCCATCGCTGTGAGGGACTCAGTACCATCATCCACAACCTGACTTGTTAGCAACATTGAAAGGTTGGAGAGGATGGTTGACTTACCCAACCAAGGACCACCTTTGTAGCTTTGTGACTCCTGGCCTGACGAATGCCCATAAGCGTCAAACCTTGCAAGGCGAGAGTTGTTTGTGGTCCAGGAGGTACAACTGGAGCAATGATGCCACCGATCTCCTCAGAGCGTGACACCAATGAAGGAATATGAGTTTCCAATGGACTGCGCTGCTTGCAAACAATGATTGTACCCAACAAGGTACCTGTCGCGTCCTTGGCCCGGACAATCCCACTCAACTTCGATTCCGACAGCGCATGACGGTACAGCTCTAATACCTCGGGATTTGCGTTGTTACGGACGTGGCTGAGAACACCATCCGCATTGTCCAAATCATGAATCAAGTCAAAGCTGATACCAACCCTTTGAATGCTCTGGGACAAACCTTCGGGGGCAGACCAGCTTGCCACATCCTGTAAAATCATGTTTGATACGCGTCGTGGAAACTGGACATCCCAGCCACTGTTCGCAAACCACTCTTTGATTGTGTTGACCTCGACATCATTGGGAATGCCTAGGAAAACCCCAGGAAACGCTGACCCTATCTGGACTTGCTTAATTCCTCGTCGCTGCATGAGACTTCTGAGCGCCCGTCGATGAAGCGACCTTCCGATCGATACATCCCGTTTGGTGGGCTCGACAAAGACGCCCCCAAGGATACCAACACCGTGAACAAAGTAAGTAGCAGCAAAGCCGTACAAAGCGTTGGTGCTGCTATTTCTAACCACAAAATGTGACTCGGCAATATTGGCATTATTGAGCTGAAAGGAAGCAGCAGTTGTTGTGCGTAGAAACTGCAGGTCTGGTGCGCTTGCTCGGTGAACAGCTCGAAGTAGGTCGTTCAAAGCAGATGCGTCACGTTTCGCACTGTATTCTTCTACCAGCCAGTGCTGTCTGGACTTGAGAACCTTCTTGCTCTTGCGCAGTGTACCGGGGAGCGTCCCAAGGGGTGCAATTTCTCCAACTAGTGTCCTTGCAAGAGCGTGGAGAGCGTTCTCGGTGAAGTCGAAGGTGCAGAGGTATGTGCCAATGGATTTATCCATTGCAAAATCATACGGAGAGCTGACTGCCACTACAATCAGTTGCTTTTTTTGACCCCTGGTTCGAAGCATAGAGCACATCATATCAACATGCTTAGTGAAACCAGCTTGATAAAGGTTTCGATTGGCATCAGCCGTGACAATAATGATACAAGATGCTCTGTGGATCAGGTTTTCGTGAACTAAATCTGGTCAGAATGAATTTCATCTACTGAAGAACAAGAGGGTTACCTGGACGAACTCCATTAGCCGTATAGCTTGTGTGAAGTAATTTTTCATTACGAGCTCGAGCAAGAGATTTGCCAAATTCTCGGAAGACACCCTCTCCACTCAATATCGCGCTTCGGTCACGACCGTTATGCGCCCACATCTCGTGTTGTCCTTCTGCTTGATTCTGACTGTCTTTAGCTGCTAGCAACTTTTTGGTAAGCGAAGATGCAGGCAGCGGCTTGACTAAGGGGGTCAACAAGAGGAGCTCCTCTCCAGGATGCATTGAGGCTGTGAGTGGGATAAGTTTTTCCTTGTCTCGAATGATTGTGATAGAATCATCGTAGGCTTGGAGTGATAGAGCAAGATGAGACGGATGAAGTTGAGAAAGCAAAGAAATGCCTGGAGGGTTCAACGCCTTCTCCCAAGAGGTACAGGTCGATTTCAGGTTAAGTACCCTCCTCAGAGATGTGAAAATTCGCTCCTTTGTCACAATGCCATTTTCATAACCGAGCTTGAGGCCTTTGATGGCTTCAAGTTGGACATCGTAGGCACGGCAGAGGAGGACAAGGTCACAGCCTGCTTCGACGGCCATGATAACACCATTCTGGACACCAAGTTCATGACTGAGAGCCTCCATCTCCAAACACTCTGAGATTGCGACTCCGTTGAATCCAAGCTCATCGCGTAGGAGCTCATCGACAACTTGATCTGAAAGACAAGCATGACTCACATTCATGGACGGATTAGATATGCCGCAACCTCCAATGAACATAGCATCTAATTTTCCCGAGGCAACGGCATTTCGGAATGGAACCAGAGCGCTGATGCTGAGTTCCTCTAGTGTTTGAGTTATAATGGGCACATCTAGGTTTGAGCCCAGAAAGTTCAGATTCCCGTACGATGGGAAATGCTTTCCACATGAAGCAATTCCAGCATCTCGAATTCCTCGTAGAGCCGCCAGGCCATATTGTGATACTTCTTGGGGGTCATCTCCGGTAGCACGCACTCCCAAAGGCTGGTAGCGAGCATTATTCAACACATCAAGGACGGGTCCTAGCATGAGGTTTACACCACATGCCGAGATCTCAGTAGCAGTAGCCTTTGTCACTTCATATGCTAGGTCGGCTCGACCAGTAGCTGCGACGCCCATGGCACTGGGAAATTGGCATACGTAGTCTTCGTCAAAAAGACTGTTGACTCCTCCATTCTCCTGATCGAGGGCGATGAGAAGAGGTTGTAAATGACCAGCATTCTTGGCAATGGTCTGTAATTCCTGGACCAGCTCTGCTGTTTGCTGAGCAGCTTGACGATGTTAGAGTAATGAAGCAAGACACGTGTCTGGAAGTAGAGCTCACATTTAAGGTTCTTGGCTGTAAGTATAATGGAACCGAGGTGATGATCCTCAATGAGGCTCCTGATCTGGGGGGTAACTTCAGTGCCATCCCAGCCCATAATCAGGATCTGCCCAATGGCACTACAGAACAACCAGTTAGTATCATGATGTCAAGTGAATGAATGAAGGAGTGTTCTCCGAGATTCGGAGCCGAAGAGTGGAGAGACGGCCCCTTGACAGTCCCGCGCCGTCCGGACGGGAGACGCGACTCGACGGGACCGACAGGAAGTGAGGTGAGGTGAGGTGAGTGGGTACGTACCGGTCGAGATCTTGCCATGCTGGATCCAGGTCGCTATTGTCTGTATGGGCCATGATGGTTGGGCGGCGTCGATGCCTCGTCACATGGTACTTTGATCTCTTCTGCTGTGGTTCTGGCTCGCCCCTTGATGGCCCCGCGTGCTTGAGGTAACGATGAGATGCATTGACACTGCGGTAGCCTTCTCGAGAGGATGAGCTAACGTTAGACGCTGCTGACCCAGCAGGAGGAGGGGCCATTGGAGTGGAGGTGGAATGTTGCCGACCGCCTAAACCTCGGCTGGTATGAAAGGTGTATATTGATTGGTCAGTTATGGAAAGAGTCAGCTGTTGGGCGATAAGGAAGTGGGGTCGCCCTGTTCGTTGGCTGTTTCTTATGGCAGCCGATTTGATGGGTTACGCTCCATGAGTTAACGTTACATGGAACAACAGCAACAAATGGTCGGCGACAAAGAGGCCCGTTTCACGTTGTGTCGAGACGTGAGAGATTGAACCAGGTAAGGATGAGCATTACTTCTGAGGCAAAAATGGACGGATGGCATGGTCTTTGTATTCCACTGCACCCTGGTCACTGGCTGTCAATATGCACAGCAACATAGCAAAAGGGAACCATACCATGTTCAGACCAAAAAATCTCCACACAGTCTCGCTATCACGGCTTCAACGATGGCACCGTCTGCTCGGGACCAGATGGCACGGTTACTGAATCGTAATGACGAAATGACTTTTTCCATGCTATCTGAGAAAAAAAACGTGGCCGCTGTCGGCGGTTTGATAGGGTTTTAGACTTCCGAGGATGGAATCTCTGGAAAATACTAGTATACCACGACTCGCCTTCCATTTTATGTGATTCATTGTCCTTAGGGACTTTCAACTCAAAATAGAGAATATCAAAACAACTCACTTTGAGATATCTAATTTTTCATCACAGACTCCTCCCAGCCCTTCTTCAGTATGCCTATCGCTGTCTCGCCGACCTTGCCCAAGAATGGCCTCACCAAGTTTACCAACTGTCGATTGCTGAAAGGCAACGACTTGGTCTGGCAGGACCTTTGGGTCAGCTCCATTACTGGCAAGATCATCGATAGCCAGGCTTCCTTCTATGGCGGCCGCAACATGCCGGACAAAACTCTTGATCTTGGTGGACGCATCATTGCACCAGGTTTGATCGAGTGCCAGCTCAATGGTGCCTTCGGCTTCAACTTCTCAACCTTACTGGATGATATGTCCGAATATGGCAAAAATATCCAAAAGATCAATCGGCTACTGGTCAAGACAGGGGTCACATCATACATCCCAACCATCACCAGTCAACGGCCTGAATTATACCAAAAGGTACGCCTTCGTCTTTGGTGGGGCAATCGTACATGACGCTAACGCCTGCCAGGCCCTCCCGTATCTTGGCCCGTCTGGGGACCTGCGGATCCCGGCTCACGGCGCCGAGTCACTCGGTGCTCATTGCGAGGGTCCGTTCTTGAGTCCCACCAAGAATGGAGTTCACAATGTCGATGTCCTCACACAAGCTGAATCGATAGAGGACATTGAGCAATGTTATGGTCGTGAGAATATGACCCCTCGCTCCGATGGATCGCCGATGCCGATCAAGATGATTACAGCAGCGCCGGAACGCGGACAGATGATGAACCTAATCCCGGAGATCACATCAAGAGGAATCATCTATTCCGTTGGCCACACCGAGGCAACATACGAAGAGACATCGCAAGCTGTCAGTAAGGGTGCTACAATGATTACACACCTCTTCAATGCCATGCGCCCGTTGCATCACAGAAACCCAGGTGTCTTTGGAGTTTTGGGCAAGGCCGAGAGTCTACCACGACCTTATTTTGGCATCATCTCGGATGGAATTCATTTGCATCCTACGACTATCAAGATTGCCTACAGCGCTCATCCCGACGGCTTTATCCTGGTCACGGATGCTATGCATCTTGTTGGTCTCCCGGATGGAGCCTATCCGTGGACAAACGGAGAATACACATGCAACATTGTCAAGCAAGGTTCCAAATTGCTCCTTGAGAACTCTGACACGATTGCTGGGAGGTACGTACTGATCTACCCTATAAAGTTTTGTATTTAACTCTCATCAGCTCAATTACTCTCCTTGAGTGTGTTAATAATTTCAGACAGTGGACTGGGGCTAGTATTCCCCAGGCCCTTGGAGCGGTCACGTCAACACCGGCAGCCATGCTTGGCTTACAGGGAGTCAAGGGTTCACTAGAATCGGGGGCTGACGCAGATCTGGTGATTTTGTCAGACGGATACGAAAGCCAGGGCGAGGTCAGGGGAACAAATGAAGTTCTTGTGCTGGACGAAGTGTGGAAGTTTGGTGAGAGGGTGTCTGACTCCACCAAAGAGAGCAAGTTGATGTGAAAGTTTGGTTGGCTTGGCGTTGCTGTTGGTTCCCGTCCTCATGATAAGAATAGGTATGCTGCATGAAGCAGAAACTAGAATTAAGAGAGAATTATTATTAGAAAGGCAAAGACCTAAGGGAGCATTAGCTGGAAGCATTGGGTATGAATCAAGCATTGATAAATAAAAGATTACTGCAAACGCTGCAAACATTGTGCTTCATTTTAATTGACTTTGATGGATAATAAAAACGTCCTGGAAGATGCCGAAATGGCAAACAACGCTAAGAACAACTCTTAAAGCTTCCTCTTATAGCGCTCCATTTTAGCAGATAACAATGCCCGCGGGGTCTCGAGTCTTCACACGAAGCTCTGTCTGTCTCGGCCAATTGTTGAAGCGAATACCAATCAACTTTCAGAACCTATCGCTGGGAATAGTAAAGGGTCAGCCAGCCCAGTGGGTCCCTCCACAAACCTACAGTAGCCGGAGCCCGTAGAGTTAGCTGGAGGTCGGCAGCCCAGGCCCTCCACACTCTCTCCGTCTCCGCCTCCGCCTCTCCTCATACTATCTGGCTATCTCTACCTCTCTCTGCTCGACCTTTAACCTGTCTTATCTACTCTTTCGGCTCTGGTTGCTCGTCGCTCCAAACACTCGGTAATCTACCGGGGAATTAACCCGTCATCGCCGGTGCCGCCAGCTATTTCTCATCCCTTTGCATCGTTGCACATACTTGCGCGATCACGTTGTGTCGCTGTCTCCCCCGCCGCGCCAATGAGATTTTGACGGCTCTTCTCAACTGAACAATGCCATGTCAACCTACAACTCAATGTCGGGGCTGCCAACTGGCGCCTCTTCCAGCGAAGCGATGGCGATGAACTTCGGATCTGCTCACTCTCAGAGTATGAATATGGATGTGTTCGACCAGGATATGACTTTTGGTGAATCACTTCTGTAAGCACTGCATCGCACTTGCAACGCGCGCGCAACTTTGGCTTGGGAGCTAGTCAAGCTAACATCTACAGTGATGGGGCTGCACTGCAGACTCTACCTTTCGGCACCTCGTACGACCTGGATGCCTTTTCCTCGACTTTTGAAGATCCCTTCTCATACTCGACTCGACAACAATTCGATCCTCCGCCGAATCAAGATGCTTTGCACGAGGAATCATCTCCCCAGGAGCCCGATAATAAGCTTCTTGGGTTCTCCGCTCCCGTTTCCAATGCTACCATTGTCAACGAGAACAACCAATTTGTTGAAGCCGGCATGACGGCTGAATTGTACGGCATGTTCTTCGTTGCCGAGGATGTCTTTGGAGGAGAATCAACCGGACGCCCGATGGAATTGACTTGTTATCGCCGCAACCTCTGGCAGTGTTCGGGGCAGATTACTCTCCCTCGCGGAATCAGGAATATTGTGAATGAACAAGGGCAACACATTCAAGTATTCGAGTTAGTGGCGACTATTGCAGCCATCGAATCCATCGAAGGAAAGGCAACGGAAATAATATCGATCCCCTGGAAGAACGCCAATCCCCAGGGAGGTGATGACTCAAAAGGCGTTTCAGCGCCGCCTACTATCACACTGGATATAACGACAGGCCAGGAGATCGACGCCCATCGTGTTTCTCTGCCTATATCTTGGAAACGGCTTCAGTTCAAACATGCTACTGCCAACAACGGCAGAAGAAAGGGCTTGCAACAGCACTACGTGGTCCAGATCACCCTACTGGGAAAGACACAGGCAGGTGAACTCATAAAAATATCGGAAATCAAATCTGGTCCAGTCATTGTTCGTGGCCGGAGTCCTAGAAACTTCGACAGCAGGAAGGACGTTCCTCTTACAGGCGACAAGAGATTTGAGAGGAGAAGCACATCGACGTCAAATGTGGATCACCCAACGCTTAAACTTGAACGGGAGAATTCGACGAACTTCACGCAAAGATTCCCTCCTGCTGGAAATCTCCAGGTAAGACACAAATCAGTCCATGTACATAAAGGACAGAACTGACAGATAAGCAGCCGAACGACTGGGCAACACCTGGGTCAATGACCCATCCACTTCCCAGTCCTCAACCCGTTGCAAGTCCACATCCGGCAAAACGAGTTGCCTTATCGCCAACATTGACTAGGCCCCCGATACCGGCTTGGTCCAGCGATCCAAACAACTCTGCTAAAGCAGCGAATTCCCACAATAACAAAAATTCAATCCCACGTCAGAATGCTTCTCTGCCGATCAATCTATCGCTATCAGAAGATGAGAGAAGCCCGAACCGCTCCAGTGCCGAGCTGCACAGTCCCAATTCTGGCAAAGGCTACACCACCGCAGGGGCGGCGAACAGGGAAAACAGTCCTGCAGATGAGGGGGCCGATCCCTTGTACGAATACTTTCCACTGACTGTGGATGATTGGTACGTTACCACTCTGTTGGATCTCTCCACTTTCACGTTACTAACCTCCACCAGGATGCCGCCTGTCGATGCTGTTTATCGGCCTCACGTGGTCCATCACACTATCATGCCACCCGAGATGAAAGCACAACAGCTCAAGAGCAAGGCCAAGCGGTACTTTGCCTCTGACTGAAACACAACAGGTGGTTGAAACTGATGAGTTACGAATTGTTGGAAAAGCCGATTTCCTGTATATTATATATCTGAGCTCTTGTACGGGCATTCTGGTAAGGGGGAGTCTGTTTGGGATTATAGCACATTGTGAGCAAGTATAAACACATTAGGTGGACGGTTAACTCATCATTGAGGGCATGAGATGGTTTGCATCGATACCCGAGAATTTTAATGCGACAATTGGACATTGCAAAGTTCCGTATTACAAAACACAGCATATGTTGTTGAATCATGCTCATGCTGCTTGAGAGTGAATCTAGTCATACACATACCGAATTTTCAAGTTACAAGGCGCAATGGATTGTATTAAACACCTGTGTATCCTCCAGTCGTCCTAGATGACAATCGATTTTCGAGAAATGACACTTTTCCCCCAAACGCCTCCACGCCAAAAGACGATACACGCAACACCCATAAACTCCAACACACAACCTATCTAAAAGCCACCAGTGGTATTTGTGTTCTATCTCTAACCTGTTCAAACGCCTTAATCGAATACGGGGCTAAAGATGCTATTGTTGTAGTCATACTGATACAGTCTGATAATTTGTTCCTGAACCAACCCTGTAGTGACTGAACAAAACCTTCATGGTCTCCATTTCGTTTCTACTCCTCCTACCCCAATATATCCACCTATCACGTTTAGTGTGCCCCGACAGTGTTCATTTCCTTCTGAAGTTCGGGGTTGGGTGTCAACCTGCGGTTTAAGTCTGGCTCAGGAATGCGCGAGGCCATGCGGTCGGGAACTAGGTCTGGCGACGGTGATCGCAGGGTCTTAATGTTTGCGGTCATCGGTTGAAGCAAGTTCGCGACGGGAGCGTCTGGAGACATGGCGACGGCGCTATCGATCATCTCAACTTTCGTCTTAGGAACGTCGGTCTGAACTTCGAGGTTGGGCGTAAGTCTCCGGTTCAGGTTCGGTTCCGGAATACGCGATGCCATTCGGTCGGGGAACAAATCAGGCGAAGGAGTTCTCATAGAGTAGTCACCCGCAGGTGTCGCTCGCAAGAGGTGTGAAGCAATCGGCTCCGGAGCGATAATTGCAGGACTCTGAGCTCTCTGAATCTTGGTTTCAGGGATAGCAACATTGCCAGTTCGTACTTTGGAGGGAAGAATCTGCTCGAATCCCTGCTCGCGAGCAACTTTCTCGATGCTCTTGAAGTACTGTCGTTCATGTTAGCGGAGGCTCATTATGGGAGGAAGAGTTGCTTACCTTGACTGTCTTGACCTGAAGTTCCAATGTGGCGTCCTCGTCGACGACAATCATGGGATGAGGGTGGAGTTGAAGGCATGATAGCGACCACATGTGGTTGACGCCTTGTTCGACACATTTTTGCAATGCAAGCGCCTTGCGGGCTCCCAGGATAATGACAACAACCTCTCTTGCTTCAAGGACAGTTTGGACGCCCACAGTCAAAGCCATTCTTGGCACCCGGCTTACATCGTTGTCAAAGAAGCGCGAGTTGGAAAGAATGGTGTCGTATGCTAATGTCTTGACTCGGGTACGACTGGCAAGGCTAGATCCCGGTTCGTTGAAAGCGATGTGCCCGTCTTCACCAATACCAGCCAAGAAGAGATCAATACCACCAGCTGCCTTGATAGCTTCCTCGTATGCATCACATTCGGCTTCCGGGCTGGCAGCGTTGCCATTAAGTATGTGGACGTTGGAAGGATGAATGTTGACATGAGAGAAGAAGTGTTTCCACATGAAGGAGTGGTAGGAGTTTGGGTCATCTCGAGGAAGACCGACGTACTCGTCCATGTTGAAGGTGACTACATTCTCGAAAGAGACCTGCTATGGTTAGATGCTGCCCTAGGTTGAGGTGATGCGACATACTTCGCCAGCCTTGTACTTGCGTACTAGCATATCATACACTCCGATGGGGCTAGAGCCTGTAGGGAGGCCTAGGATAAAGGGGTGCTCGGGTGTGGGTTGGAAGGCATTGATGCGCTCCACAACGTAATTGGCGACATACTTGCATGCCTCAGTCTCGTCGTCACGGATGATGAGCCGCATGATGTGGTTGTGTTATTGGTAGTGGGTGATGTTATAAGTGTTGGGTTTAGAAATGAAGTTATCAAGTAATGGATTTTTGGTAGGAGTTCTTGAGTGTGTTGGGGTTTGAAGAAATATGATTACACTTTCGAGGAGTCAGTTGCTTATGAAGAGAACTTATCAAAGGCGTACAAGTCACTACCAAGAGAGAGTCACTTACCATCCAAGGGGATCCGTTACATCATGATAGAAGCCACTAGGTACCTAGATAAGGACGCCACTTTCCTTTCCGCTTTCCCACTGCCATTCATGAGGTAGCGTGGGGAGAGCGACTTCGCTCAGTGGGCAATGTAAGGTTTGATAGCAAGTCACGATAGGTGCAGTGATTCATGGTGGAGGGAATGAAACGTTTACTATGAAGTTTGGCACTGTTTGAGAAGCCGCACTGTATTGCTCATGATAGGTTGTCAAGGTTGCTTCTGCTTCCATTGGCCAAAGCCAAGCTTCCTTGTTTCTACAGTACGGGGTAAAGACGGATATAGTCCGTGATATATAGTAACCGGCATTAGCTCCGATGTAAGGTAGCGTTGGAAGGATGTTATCAGATCCATGGTACATACCTACCTAGGTCTTGGAATTCCGATTTCTCTTTACGGGAGGTGGAAGCATGATAGAGTTCTTTTGTTCGTATTGGATGGGATACTTCTGAAACTTTGTCGTTACGTGAAGTCTCCGCCTCAGCAATGAAGCCGAGGCCACCACCCTCAAGATGATCAAGAATCGAAGCCGTGTCAGCGCACTAGTTGATGACAGGATTGGTTCCAGGGTTCTGTTCTTGTTCTTGTTCATGGCAAGGTCACTTCAATGCAGGGGGTCCAGGATAGTGGTAGACGCGCCGAAGAAGGGCAGATTGTTTCAAATTACGTTCCTTGGCGATGTCTGTGTAACAAGGACAAGTTTGAGGTAACATGTAAAATCAGATGAACCCTCTGAATTTATGGAGATTGTTGAGACCTGCCACAAATAAGCCTCCTCTTCTTAGTCTCCAATAGTAACGGTGCACTAACAATAAAAACGTGACGGACCCATGTCACTCACTAATAAAAAAACCATCCACTTTCTCACGGGGCACTCACACTCACACGCAACGTTACGTTACAACTAACTCCTCCCTATCTGGCTACGATCCTCGACCCCGTCTGACCCAACAAACTCCAAGGCCACAGAGAGGTCAAAGGCCACAATGGCAATTGCAGTTACAGGCGCTTCTGCTCACTAATTTGCTGGTTCGCAGCGCTGTGGCGGTTGTCGCGTGTCGCCTGTGAGAGAGCGTGTGCGTGTGCGTGAGCGGGCGCTTTCAGCTGTGCGACGTTGATTTTGATCTCATGGACGAATTGGAGGCGATATGATACATTACTACTACCAATTACCACTTACCTTACCTACACCTACTCTCTTGCTCTCCCTCTACTTCCATGGCACAGCGTGAACTGCACTGAACTGAACTGAACTGAACTGAACCGAATTCGACCAGACCGACTCCCCCTTGCAACGTCGACTCTTTTTCTGCTTCTTGTCTGCGGGACTCTGCTGTCGTCTGCTCCGCTCTATCCGTCCCTTCTCATGCTTTGACCCCGTCAACTCCTGGCATGTCCCATCAGAGGTGGCCCATCTCCATCTTCGTGTTGTTTCTTTCAGATCTCCCCTCGTCTGAGCTACCTATCCAGGAACCTGTGCCTGTCCATCAGACACTCTCTCCACCTGCTAGTAGCAGTAGTAGTTGGTCCATCCATCGGGGCGTAAGATTCTCACCCTCACCCCATCCCATCTATTCCTTCCAAGGTGGTTGCTTCAACCTCTTCTTTTCGCATTCTCTTGGACTATTTACATTCTGCCGTATCCATGACTCAAACCTTCTTCCCTTTCCCCTTTCGTTTCTATTTTCCATAATCACTCGTTACCATCATGTCAGCGACTTTTCAAAAGACTCTCTTGGCTGCCATCATCAAGAGCCTCCTACGGGGGAAATCACTGGTTCAGTCACTCTTGGCTTACTGGGGCAGCTCTCTGGGACTTGAGACAAACACAAAGACGCGAGTCGCCAATACGCCACGCAAATCTGCCCGAGACTTTCTCAAAGAGGCAGAGGCTCTATTCCTCGACCCTGTCAGTCAAGACGGCCTGCAAGATCTATCTAACAACCTGCGAAAACAACTTCTAGAGCGACTAGAAACTGATATGGAGTGTATGCTACCGTCATACAGTCATCAGCTGCCAAGAGGTACAGAGGTTGGCCGCTTTGTGGCTTTGGATGTTGGTGGCTCAACCCTCAGAGTAGCTTTGGTGGAACTGTGTGGTCGCGTGTCCAATATCGGGGAGGAGAGCAGGATCGTGAGCATGAGGAACTTCCGCATCACACCCGAGATCAAAGCCCTAGAAGGCACGTTGTTCTTCGACTGGATGGCCGAGAGAATACTAGAGACTCTATCGGCAGAGCTAGAGCAGCAAGATAGATCTGATGGACCTTTGCCTATGTCGATGGCATGGAGTTTTCCCATTGAGTATGCTTGTTCCACACGCCCTTCCGCACAGAGCTAATATTCGTTAGACAAACATCACTAGCAGGTGGCAAGTTGCAAGGGATGGGCAAGGGCTTCGCTGCGTGCAACGGGTTGTTAGGTCAAGATCTGGGAGAGATCGTACGAACAGCCTGCTTGAACCGCGGTCTCAATGTAGAACTTCGAGCTATTGTCAACGACTCCAGTGCCTGCTTACTATCAGAGTCGTATAACCACCCCACGACAAGATTCGGTCTCATCCTTGGTACTGGCGTC
Source organism: Fusarium sp. NRRL 25184 (assembly GCA_013755755.1). Classification (NCBI taxonomy): domain Eukaryota; kingdom Fungi; phylum Ascomycota; class Sordariomycetes; order Hypocreales; family Nectriaceae; genus Fusarium; species Fusarium sp. NRRL 25184. The sequence goes on from JABSSZ010000193.1 coordinate 19,954, forward strand.
AACCTCGCTGCCTATCTTCCTGTATCCGCCATCGGACGTGTCAAATTTGGCGAGCGTCCTCCCCAGTGGTTCGAGAAAGCGACACATGTCATCATCAACAGCGAGATCAGCATGATGGGACGTGATATCTTGCCCTTGACAAGATGGGATCGGCAATTATTGGCGAATCACTCCCGACCTGAGTTTCAGCCTCTAGAGCACATGGTCAGCGGCATGTATCTAGGCGAGATTTGCAGATTGGCACTTGTTGAGGCGATTGAGTCGACTGGGGTTTTTGGAGGTGTTGTCCCTGTGTCCCTGGAGAGACCTTACTCGTTCTCAACTGAGACACTTTCTGTCATTGAGAGGTGAGTTTCAGACTTAAGATTGCCCAGCTTCAGCATGCTAACGATCGTAGGGATACAAGCCCTGATGCCGAAGAGGCGCGCAAGCAATTTTCCTCTCGCCACCCATCGAGCCATAGCCCCACAGCTTCTGATCTATCATTCCTCAAGCAACTGGCCGGTTTGATCTCCAGGCGCTCAAGTGCGCTTGTTGCTGCTGGCGTACACGCTTTCTGGAACTTGCGCATCGACAGCCAAAACAAGTTCATCTCCACGCTATCACCCGAATCATCGGAGCGAGACAGCGCCGAAGCAGACCGTGACCTGGCTGAGACGACAGTTGCCTACAACGGCGGCGTTATTGAGAGCTACCCTGGCTATCTCGATAGTTGTCAGTCGTATCTAAATGACTTGGTAGCGGCTGGCAAGATGGAAAAGTCTGGAAACAGAACAATCAAGCTTGTGTCAGCAAAGGAGAGCTCCCTGATGGGAGCAGCAGTGGCCTTGGCCTCTTTGGAGGAGGTCGTAGAGGGGCCATTGGGCGTGGTTGGCTAAAGAAAAGGAACAGGTATACGCCATTTTAATGACACGTTATAGCATTGCATCGGTGTTGGGCGTTTTGGTTTTTGAGATGAAAATATCTTTGGATGATTTCTTATGGAGAATATATTCGGATGATGAACTTGGGACGGAGATGTCAATACTATATTAATACAGCCCTTAGACACACGTGTCACTGGGAACTGCTCATGATAACCTTTCGTACTAAATCTGATTCTCTAGTCTTGAATAATAGTCATATTGAAAGATCTGCTATCATACTAACTGAATTTACTTATGCCTGGTGGTGTTTGGTACCACCTTCATCATTGACCCACCTTCCCAACTGAAATAGGGCCATTTAGGTGGGCATGATGGTCACGTGCACGCGTCAAACTCTCGCGTTGAGTGGTCGGCGCGTCTGCAGCTTCACAATAGCTTCTAGGCACCCCACGGTATCTTGTACATCAACCTAATATTTTCCCACGGCTGGTGATCTCTTGAGCTTAGATTAATTTTTTGACTTAATGTCATAAACACGGTGTTATTCGCTTATTTTGCTCTCTTTCATCCTATCTTTTTGCCCTGAACACGCGATATGGCCACCACCGACACATTTGCTGAATGCACCATCGCGTTCGTCGCCAGCAATGTACTGCCTCCTAAACTGGTTGGAGAGGTATGCTGAAGCTGCCAAGCTCACTTATCTATACTGACAACTCCTAGCTATCAACCATCTTAGAAGAAAATGGTGCAGAAATATGCGAACCTCGACGTGACGGCTCCTTACCGATCGAGAAGGTCACCCACATCATCTCCAACACGATCGATTTCCCCCAGTTCACTGAGGCACAGGCTCATATGATCCCTGTAGTGACGACTCAATGGATCACCCTTTCAATAGCTCGCAGGAAACAGGCTCAAATTAGACCCTTTTCGCCTGATCCTAGAATGATCTTTTCCGAGGTGGTGGTGACTTGTGCGGATCTGCCAGAGACCGACAAGGAGAGTATTGCTGGTGCTACAATGGCTTTGGGTGGACAAGAAACAAAAGATGCGTCTAAATTGACCACACATATTTGCGCCCTATCGATGGATCATCCCAAGGTCCAAGTTGCTCTACAAAAGGGATGGAAAGGCAAAGTTGTGTTGCCACACTGGTCAGTCTAGCGCAAAAGGTTTATAATGTTGGTCGTTGACAATCTCCAGGTTCGATGATTGTTTCAAACTTGGGAAACGTATCGACGAAGGCCCCTATCTACTGCCCGATCCCGAAATTCTTAAGAAGACTTCCGCGGACGATCTCAAAATTCCCTCCAACGAAAACCTCGCGGGTGCGACATCGCCGACACCGAATTATCTCCCGCTACCCTTGCCTTCTGATGGGGAGGTTGTACGCCCACCGGTCACTATCTTCCAGGACCGTAATGTATTGCTATCCAGGGATCTGACTATAACCGATCGACTGTCAAGGGTGGTCAAGGAAATCATCGTCAGAGGGGGCGGAAAGCTCGTGGAAAAGGTCGAGGATTGTGACATGCTCATCTGCCAATACCGCGACGGTCCTCAATATGTTCAAGCGGCGCAATCGTACAAAGAAGTCGGAAATCTGGCCTGGCTTTACTGGCTTATCGTCCATAACGAGTGGACATCGCCGCTTCGTCGACTGCTACATTATCCGATTCCCAAAAATGGTATAGAAGGATTCAAGGGTCTACGTATTACAGTGTCAAATTACGGTGGTGAAGCACGAATTTACCTGGAGAACCTGATCAAAGCTTCTGGAGCTGAGTTCACCAGAACGATGAGAGCTGAAAACACGCATTTAATCACTGCCAGAGACTCTAGCGAGAAATGCAAGGCTGCTCCTGAATGGGGGATTGCCGTTATCAACCATCTCTGGATTGAAGAAAGCTATGCCAAGTGCGAAATTATGCCCATCAACATTAAGAAGTATAATCATTTCCCTCCGCGCACTAACCTGGGCGAGATAATCGGGCAAACGTTCTTTGATGAACCAAAGTTGCGCGAAAAGTACTACCCCGGAGGGCAGACCAAGCTCTCACCACGAGCCAAGAGGAAGCGAGCAATCCTGGAAGTTGCAGAGGAGAACGCATATGCACGAGGGCCAGCAGAGGGTGTTGTTATTGGCCAGGTCGGCAATGAGGACGTCGAGATGGAAGACTCTAACGGAGGAGAGAGCGAGAAGTCCGCAAAGAAGACGAGGACCATCGGAGATGCAACACCAATTCGTCCACGTCGTACCGGGAAGGAGAACGAGACGCCGTCGGTGGCTTCTACAGGAAGTCGTAGCGCCAAAGCGAAAGCTCAAGAACGTCTGCATGGCCTGAGCGACGATATCGCGCTTTATGAAAAAGAGAAGAAGAGACATGCCAAGGGAGGCAATGCAATCTGGGGTGGAAAGCGAGCAGCCGACCAGGCCGAAAAGACTAACACCAAAACCAAACAAGATGAGAAGCCTGAAGATGAAGACGCGGACGCGTTAGCGAAGCGGCCAACCAAAAAGACCAAGCCATCACTTCCAGACATTCAGATGCGTGTCGTCTTGACTGGATTCACTCGCTGGGTTGGAGATAAGAACAAGGAAGACCAAGATCGAGTAAGTGAGCGTGAGCTATTTGTTTGTATCTATTCTAACCGAATGACAGAGAAAACTCCGGGACATGGGCATACAGATCGTGCAAGAGGGTCAGCCGTGCGACTATTTGGCAGCCCCTAGTGTTGTCCGCACTGTCAAATTCCTATGCGCGCTTGCACGCGGCCCAACAGTGATCTCGTCAACTTTCATTGACCAGTCTTTAGACAAGGGCACCCTTCTCGATGTTGAGGATTTCATTCTCAAAGACAATGCGGCCGAGAAAAGGCACAACATTGTCCTTGAGACTTCAGTCGCTCGTGCCAAGGCTAACAAAGGTAAACTTCTTGTTGGTGTTCCCATCTATTGCACGGAAAAGATCCGAAATGGTGCGGAGAGCTACAAAGCGATCGCCGAGGCCAATGGGGCCATCTTCAAGATCTACCGGGCTCGGAGCGGGACGACAATCCGACCAACAACGGCAGAGGAGGAGGGTAACGCACCACCCGAGCCGGTCTACCTATTAAGTAGCGGACGTTCCGAGGAGAGGCCGCTTTGGGAGAAATTCCGTGATATGGCGTACAACGGCAACATGGAGCCTCGTATTGTTGCACCTGACTGGTTGCTCGATGTCGCAATGGCTCAACAGGTGCGGTTTGATGACAAGTTTTTGGCGGAGAACTTCTACGGAAGTTCGCAGTAGCCATTTCTCTGACTATTGCTTGATGGCGTTCAGGATGGTTCAACATCGCTACCGATGTTGGAGTCCGTAGTCGGTTTATATTGGTGCGCATGCTGTGATGAAAAGTCGCATGTGCCTTATGTAGAGATGAGTATGCATGGTTCAGTACTTAGAAGAATTTGACGCCCAATGAGTCGTCCTGGCCGAATATTTGCGCTTTGTTTCGTTTGACGAGGATGTGAAGAGCTTTTAGAAGGACATCAGTGTCCATGCCGTGAATATCTGTGGGGATTAGCCAGAGGATCTTTAATATATTGTTTGGTCAGACTGAAATTACCATTTCCTTTTGTACCATCTCCCTCGACAAGTTCATAGACTGTAAGAACACTGCCCTTCTGTCCCGTCTCTTCGACGTAGTTCTCTACAAGCTCCGCCCACTCCTCGGGCTTTCGCCAATATAGAAACACAACATCCCCTGTTGTTTTGCCTCCGACGTATTCTACGCGCCCATCTGTGTGCATATAAGAAATCACATCACGGATGTCATCAAATTGTAGCCTTCGATCGAGTTTTCGGTTCACAAAGAGATCTGAATCTGCTGCTTCGGAAAGCGATAGGCGGAAGATACGGTTATGTCGCGCGTAGGCGAGGATAAGATCGGACCATTTGTTGCGTTGAGCATGGAGTGTAGTGAGATTAGTTTGGCGTGTGAAGAAGGCGGGGAAATGATACTCTCGGGGGAATGTGAAGGAGGATTCGGTGGTAGTCGCCATTGTCTAGATTGGTGATGTTTGTGTGGTGTTGAAGATTGGAGGGGCTGAGACAATGACGTGGGAGGGGCTCTCCAGCTAAGGTACCCGTCAGGCTAAACACGTGTGATAGGTTGATCGGCCAAAGCGGTTTACGGTATGCAATGCAATTCTAGGCCTCAGACTTCAATATCCCATTCTTGATTAACCCTTGCTACCTTATGAAGATCTGCGGATTAAATCAAAATCTTTCAGTCCTTCGCTTGGAAATAGCATGCAATAACAAAGTTTGAATTCGTGTTTGTGAATCACATCATCTCCATTCGTACGTCACGATACCAAACTTTGCCTCTCTTCGCCTCAGGGATACCTCTCCGAGACTCCGGTCGCTGCGGATTCTTATTGACTATTCCGTGGAGAATGCTTGACAATTGAATCTCCGCGACATTGAGCCGTGGTGTTATCTTTGTGGGGGAACTGTAGGTATCGCCCAGTTAGAGTCGCTGTGTTGCAAAGCAGAGGGGGTTGATCTTGAGGCTTATCTATATCGGCATTGATAAGGAGGCTCACTCCGAGGAGAAACTTAATACACAGGGGATATGGGAACTAAAGGTAGTAAATATTCCCGATCGATACAACACACAAAAATAGCTCGAGGAATTTTATTATCCGGCCTTGATCATGAGTGAGGATTTTGATTGAGCAAGTCTAGAACAATGGCATTCCCTGTTCAGGGCCTGCGAAGGCCAAGCAAGAGCTGTGATAATTCTACACTGAACTAGGCGATATTCGAGATGGCTTCATCCTTCACCAAGCGAGACTCAGACCAGTCAACAACCCACAAAAGACTTCACCGCACGGTGAAACGATGGCTTGGAGCACAATATCTCGCCAGAAACCGGATGCGATTATGAGAATCACCTCAAGACCTCATATCATGGTTGCTCTGTCGTGGTGTGTTCCGACGTACGACCCCTTCCTTGGTGAGAATATTGCTTCTCCGCGGAGCCCAAAACGCCTCTACCGTGCGGGCGCAGTCCCTGATTGGTCCCTCAGCCAGTCTCCTTATCAAAGATCAGCCCTGCCGAGAGCTGCAAATGCGCTCGCGCTCTATAGACGAACGGCGGAAATGCTTAGCACGAGCTGCACTATCCCGGAGATGTACGTTCTAGATAGGGAGATGGGATAAACATCAGAGGGATCCATAGTTTGTGGTCTTGAGGTACAGAAGACCCTCTTTTTGTAACAGGCTCTGAGAATCACTTATAACCATTAGAGGCCATGATATCCCTTCTATCTTTAGGGTTCCTTTCCCACGTATACTTGCTTAATATTGACTTATCAAAATGACTGCAACGGCACAAAAACGTGTAGTGGTCGTTGGCCTGGGCATGGTGGGCATTGCTTTCATGTAAGTCAATTTACATTATTTACTTGCCTACCAAGCATGATCTGACAATGATACAGAGAAAAGCTGCTCAAATATGACGCCAAATCAAAAGAATATGCAATCACAGTGGTTGGGGAAGAACCATATCTCGCCTACAATCGAGTAGGACTCACAACATTCTTCGAGCACCGAAAAGTCGAAGAACTATACATGAACCCATCAGAATGGGTATGTTCATTCTGAACCAAAACTGCAATCCAAACACTAATATCCTACAGTACACAGAAGCTGGAGGCTCACTAAACTGTCACGTCAACACAAAAGCCACACACATCAACACCGAGGATAAAATCATCGAATGCGCAAACGGCGAGAGTTACCCCTACGACATCCTCGTCCTCGCCACCGGTTCAGACGCGGTTCTTCCCCGTATGCTCAAGGGCTGGGACGCAAATGGTGTTTTCGTCTACCGCACAATAGAGGACTTGAACAAGCTTATCAAGTTCTCTAACGACAAGAAGGGCACCAATGGAGCTGTCGTTGGTGGCGGTCTTCTCGGTCTTGAGGCCGCAAAGGCCATGCTTGATCTTGAGACCTTCAACAGAGTCGATGTTATTGAGAGGGGTCAGTGGGTTCTCACAAGGCAAATCGACGAGACTGGTGGCAAGATGGTAGCGGATCAGGTCTCGCAGCTTGGTGTGAACATCAATCTCGGCAAGGGCGTGTCGAGCATGAAGACCGATGAGAACAACAACCTCACTGGAGTTATCTTTGATGATGGCTCAGAGATCAGCTGCTCAACACTATGCTTCGCCATTGGTGTTAAGCCAAGAGATGACCTCGCCAGAAGTGCCAACCTCGAAGTTGGACAGCGCGGTGGTATCGTCGTTAATGATGACTTGAGAACAAGTATGCCTGATATCTACGCCATTGGAGAGTGCGCCAGCTGGCGTGGTATGGCTTACGGTCTTATCGCTCCTGGTGTAGCCATGGCCGAAGTCGTCGCTTTCAACCTCACACAAGCCAAGCTCCACAGCCCTCAGACCTTCAAGACTCCCGACATGAGCACAAAGCTCAAGCTCCTCGGAGTCAACGTCGCTAGTTTCGGTGACTGCTTCGCCGACCGCGACGGCCCCGTAACGCTTCCTCCTAAGTACGCCAGGACACTTGTCAATGGCGATGCTAAAGAGCCCAAATCTGTTCAAGCTCTTACATACAAAGATCCTTTCTCGAACGTGTACAAGAAGTACATCTTTACCAAGGATGGAAAGTATCTTCTCGGTGGTATGATGATTGGCGACGTCTGTGACTACGTCAAGCTTCTACCAATGGTCAAGGCGCAGAAGGAGCTTGAGATTTCTCCCAGCGAGCTTATTCTCGGGGCCAAGAAGGATGGTGGTGAGGACACTGATGATCTTGACGATGATGCTCAGGTATGCTCGTGTCACAATGTCACAAAGGGTGACATCGTCAAGGTTGTCAAGGATGGCACATGCAAGGATATTGCCAGTATCAAGAAGTGCACAAAGGCCGGCACAGGCTGTGGAGGTTGTGTTCCTCTCATCACCACCATCTTCAACAAGACAATGGCATCTATGGGCCAGGAGGTCACCAACTACGTCTGCTCGCACTTCAACCACTCTCGTGCTGACCTGTTCAACATCATCATGGTCAAGCGCCTCAAGAACATGGGTGAAGTGATGCGCGAGGCTGGAAACGACAAGGAGGCTCTTGGCTGTGAGCTGTGCAAGCCTGTGGTAGCAAGCATCATGGCTTCGCTATGGAACAGACACGTTATGGATAAGACAACTCACGGTCTTCAGGAGACCAATGATCGCTTCCTGGGTAACATCCAGCGAGACGGTACCTACTCTGTTGTCCCTCGTGTATCCGGTGGTGAGATTACTCCTGACAAGCTTGTTGTCATTGGCGAGGTTGCTCAGAAGTACAACCTCTACACCAAGATCACAGGTGGTCAGCGTATCGACTTGTTTGGTGCTCAGAAGCAGGATCTTCTTGATATCTGGGGCCAGCTTGTTGCTGGTGGTATGGAGTCTGGCCACGCTTATGCCAAGTCTCTGCGAACCGTCAAGAGTTGCGTTGGTTCTACATGGTGCCGATTCGGCCTGAGTGATAGTGTTGGCATGGCCGTTCGTCTGGAGGAGCGATACAAGAGTATTCGAGCTCCTCATAAGATCAAGGGTGGTGTGAGTGGTTGTGTGCGAGAGTGCGCTGAAGCTCAAGGCAAAGAGTATGTTTCACCCTTTTCTCAATTCTTTTCAGTTTGCTAACAGGTATTCAGTTTCGGTTTGATTGCCACTGAGAAGGGTTGGAACATCTTCGTTGGCGGTAACGGTGGCGCGAACCCTCGCCATGCCGAGCTTCTAGCCAAGGATGTGCTCCCAGCCGATGTCGTGACAATTCTTGACCGATATCTCATGTTCTACATGCGCACAGCCGATAAGCTTCAGCGAACAGCCCGCTGGATCGAGAACCTCCCCGGTGGTATCAAGTACCTTCAGGAGGTCATCCTCGAGGACAAGCTCGGCATCAACGCCTCTCTCGAGGCGCAGATGGAAGAACTTGTTGACAGCTTCTTCGACGAGTGGGCCGAAGCTATCAAGAGCCCTGCCATCGCTGCCAAGTTCAAGCAGTTCGCCAACACAAATGACACAACACGCAACATGGAGCTTGAAGATGACCGTGGTCAAAAGCGACCAGCTTTCTGGCCCGCGGACGCTGCAGCTACAGACAACTTCTCAGGTCTCAAGGACAAGTGGTCCATGACTTCTTGGGAGCCCATCATCGAGTCTTCGTACTTCGATGGCGCTGATGAGTTGCCGAATGGTATCTCCGCCACCATCAAGCGTGGTGACACCCAGCTCGCCATCTGGCGTATCAAGGGCGTCTACTACGCCACACAACAGATGTGCCCTCACAAGCGTGCGTTTATCCTCTCCGACGGTCTCGTGGGCCAAGAGCCCAACAAGGCTGTGACGAATGGTGATAAGGATGGTGCTTCACCCTGGGTCTCATGTCCTCACCACAAGCGCAACTTTGACCTCGGTAACGGTGCCTGCAAGACAGACGAGTCTCTCTCCATCGCCACATTCCCTACCGAGGCTCGAGCCGACGGTATGTTGTACCTCAAGCTTCCCCCTGTGGAGGAGCTTGATGCCGCCTTGGGCACAAAGAAGTGGATGGTCAAGAAGGGCGAGGCCGGTGAGGCGCCTCTTGCTAAGCTTGATAGCAAGATCAAGTTTGTTGGATTGAGAGGAAAGAAGCCATATGTCAAGCCGACTGGTGGTGCGAAGATGACCACTAAGCCACTTGACCTTATGATGGCAGCGAATGGGTGTGGCGGCGGTGCGCCAGAATGGTAGAGAAAAGAAACATAAAGGATAGACAAGTTTAAGATATCATGGTTTGGCGTTGGGGATATACCGGAATGGTTTGGGTCATTATGAGTTATGTTATGTAGAGCATATACAAATACCTCTTTTCATTTTATATTAAACTCAACATGAAGCACATGATTACTTATCAGGTCAATGATGAATTCGATGGTCATGAATGAACACGGTGGAAGAACCGAATCATAAACTCATCAAATAGCCCCAAGCTTACGCTAAACTTGCCTAAGGTTTTTCATTGCTTAGGATCGAGTTCTCTTTTTATCTCTTCCCCTAGCCTGAGTCTAGGCACTGTACCCAAGAAGGTGCTCCCTAAAGGAGATCGACGAATGAAATGACGATAGGACATGGCTATTCGATATATAGTGGTCTTCTGATACTAGATCTTTACGTTTCTAGTGTCATATTGAAATTTTGTCCTCTCAACCTTCTGCTATGTAGCCCCTTAGAAGTTAGCAACACAGAAGAGGTTCGTCGCTCAAAGCCCCTGGCGAGGCCTCTCATCATGAGTGTTGGTCACAGCAATGACACCGCCGTCCTTTTCAATATCCGCAGGAAGGTTTCCAAGAGCTCGATCGCCAAACATAAGATCGATTTCTTCAAGGGATAGCCCCTTGGTTTCTCGAAAAGAAAAGATAAGGGTGGGCAGTGTGGTGACAAGATTGAAAGCTGTTTGTGTTAGTCAATTGACCAAAGAAAGAACAGTAGACTTTACGTACCAACGAAGAGGAAATAGAACTTCCACCCGAGCTCCTCGAGGGCAAAGGGACTGACTTGGTTCCAGAAAGTGCTCACAAGCCAGTTACCAATACCAGTGGCGAAAGCGCAACCCTTTCCTCGGATTTGATATGGCATTACCTCAGACATGTACGTCCAAGATACGGGACCAAATGAAAGTGAGAAGATGATTGTGACACAGAATAAGAAGGCAACGCCGGCAATACTTAGGCCACGGTGTGAACCATCGACGTTTTGAGAGTTGACGACACTCTCTAGGATCAGAGCAATGGTGATAGCAATAATACCATAAATTAGAGGCCTCTTTCGGCCGATCCTGTCAGAGATAAAGGTGATGAAAATCAGATCTCAAAATTGTTAGTCTTGATATAGTCTAGGGAACTTATTGAAGGAAACGAAATGCTGAGCTTACTCGCCAAAGGGCCGGTACAGTTGTAAATGCCTGCAACAAGCAGATTTGTCTTTCCAGTGATTCCAAGCTTCTCGTACATGATAGTTTGGTAGTAACTGCGTGCGTCTGTTAGTAAGCGGATACAAGATGCTTGTTAAGTGGTGTGAGTTTCAAGTAAATAGTGACGATGAAAGGGGAGGTACGGTCGAAATAGAGTCCAAAGATCAAGATAGCATCAAGGATTCAAGAATAGGTCAAAAAGCTTACCCAATGACATTGATCCCTAAGATTTATGTTAGTATGTGCTCCTGAAACAGGTGGTTCTCTGATACAAAGGTAACATACCAGTGAATTGAGTAAACACTTGAACAAGAGTTCCAAGCATAAGGCGCTTCCTCCACTGAGGCACCTTGAACATGATCATCCAACCAGGTGCAGTGGCAGCCTTCTCAGCATCAAGAGTGAGCTTGATCTCATTGAACTCAGACTTTATCCACTCATCATTCGAGCCATCAAAGTGCAACTTTCGAAGGGTTTTCATTCCATCTTCCAACTGATCTGTCGCGATGAGATGTCGGGGTGTCTCAGGAAGCCAGAGCATACCCAGGCACAAAAGTGCAGATGGGAATGTTTGGAAAGCCAAGGGGAAACGCCATTGGAAAGATGAAGTATCGGGCATATGATGGCTTCCATATCCAACCCATGTTGAGACGATGAAACCTACTCCGATCATTTGTTGGGCGAGGCCAACAATAAGTCCTCGATTCTTGGGGCTGGCGCACTCCGATTGATAGACGGGAACTATACATCATAGATAGGTAAGTTAATGGAACTCACGAATCGGATGATTGACTGACCACTCATAGAGAGTAAACCAACAGCGAAACCAGCGATAATTCGACCAATAAGCATCATAGCCAGACTATCACCTAGTTAGTCCATAGTACTTGTGTTGTATTGTGTTCAACAACTCAAACGTACTGATAAGCCGCAGATTGAAGAATACCGCCAACCGTGCAAATAGCTGCGCCGATTCCGATCGTCTTTCTTCGACCGTACTTATCCATAATAACTCCGCCAAATAAGGCGCCAAATACTGCTCCACCGCTGAACGTTGAGTTAATGGCGCCTATAATGGAGGATGTGGATGTTGTGTCGAAGTAGTTCTGGAAGTTCGGACTCGCAATCACGTCTGTCATTACGCCGGAGTCATAACCAAAAAGAAACGAGCTATTGGTAAAAACAGTCAATATATTACCCGCTACTTGAGAAAGAATATCCAAATAGCTTGTACGTACCCAATGGCTGCAAAGCAAGCCAGGCCAATACTGTATGCCTTCCCCATTTCAGAGCCTTGATCTGTAAAGTCGTATAAGTGATTCGTAGTCCAGTGTATTAGACGATAAGAGCATGCGTTAGATTCAATACTAACAGCGGACCTTTCACTATTTGTACGATCATCGCCCCCAAAGCAATGGCTCCATTATCAATGCTTCATGTAACATGTTGATCAATTCTAATTACACCCTGATCACCAAAGACCCACGGCCTCTTCTTCCCCAGGGGGCCCCAAGACCATCTCCGCTATGGTCATACTACTACAGGCGACGGCATCACGCAAGGTTTGTTGTTATCTCCGTAGTGAGCCCTACGTATGACCAGTAACGGCCCGTTTCTGCATCCTCAGCCCTGATATGACCTCTCTCCGGCTTCGGCCGAGGCTCTAGATGGGACATGGCATGCCGAGAATCGTGATGCCGTAGAATTACATGGCGCCCCTGGGACGATTCCTCGTCGGTTCCGAGCGGTCAAAGAATATACTCCTAGTGTTCGGCAACCGGCCCCTCGAGGCGGCGGTTAAATGGTGATGAAGAATAACCAGCCTATGAACGAACACTCTAAACTTCAGCGTGTACAATCGCCCCTAACCTACCAGAGTCATTACCGTGCAAATACCATATCAGAGACTAGACGATGCAAAAGTCGAACTACGATTATGGTCTGACCATTCACCACGCTGTCATATCTGTCCATGGCGAACTCAGGCATTTTAGCACATGGCCTTGAGCGTTTTCCATCCCGGCTCAAATTGAATCCAATTGTCTACATGGGGTAGACGAACCTGTAAGGGAACCTTTGATCCTTCGTGTGGTTGTACACCCGGACCAATCAGTGTCGTTCGGGGGTATTTGACCCGACCCGAGTTCAGATCATCGTCACATACAAGAGGCAGGCTTTTTATTCTGTTATGGTATGTATATTGTAGATCCACTGAATGCATCCAGGTAAGATTAATGCTCGTTTCTGACGGAGGTTGTCAATGCAGCCCTACATGTGCTGTGAGTGTCCGTCATGTAAAACCATGCTTCCAAGTACTGATATTGAGACAAAAGGCACCTGGGCTTCGGCTCCTCGAGGGGCATGTATGTAGAAGGTGAATAAGCCCGAGTCCTTCGGCTTAGGGGTCCGCAAACTCAACCAGGTCTGCATCATGAAAGAGTTCTGGGACGTTGGGAGGCTTTTACGATCATTTAATTAATCACATATACCCTCTCCATCAATATTACACCGTGACAATGTAACTTCAAAATTCAGTGCCTCGAACATGCATATTCTAATCATACATTTTGATCTTCTTTGCACGGCAGTTGAAGGTAATTGCCGATGTTGAATACAGATCTATAGGTTCTTCTGAAGCACTCAATTGTTAGCGTGTGAACAAAGGTCTAGTTTTCATCTCATGTTACCACATCATATAATACCCGCAAGGCTCCAGTTATTCCAAGTCAGTATATGTCCTTCTCTTCTAAACGCTTATGCGTGAATGCCCCGTCATCAATCACATTCCATATCATGGTCAAGTTGCATGTTCCATTTCGTGGGTAGACTGGCACTCAGGTCACCGCCTATGATGCCAGATTTTAAGCAACCGGATAAATTGTCATCGGGGGAAAATGGTCTAGTTCCATCATTTTGACCTAAAATTCCCTGCTACGTTACTTGTCTAGATGATCATATGTTTATTCCCACTTGTCTAGATCCTCCATACAATATGATCCCACTGCTCGAGCAAAACGACCAACCAATCGCGACCGACTATAGACCACTAAAATTACCATTTCAGGCAACTCCTAACCCCCAAACCCCGCTGGAGACTCAGTGGAGCCGTAACGCGGATCGGTGGGGATCACTGTGGGCTGGCGACAGGGAACAAGCAGAAACTTACTTAGGCCTTTTTGTCTCTTAGGATATAGGTCCTCCATTTCTTGACTCCGCCTGGAAGGATCATCATGAGATACAATTCATTCAAGGATTTTCAGAGGATTCTCACTAGCCCATGCTCTTTCTGGAGTTCCAAGGTAGCTGCTTAGTGCTGACGAGCAGGCTTGACATGTTCCAACCTCTCGGAACTACGGCACGAGTAACTGGCTATACGGAGGATGTTTTCACCAGGACATTGGCGTCCTCATCTCCAGTCTCCGGATATGAATATCATCGAAAATAACATGTGATTGTGATAACCACGGTCCTGGGCCAAGTTCAGTTGTGGCTGTAGGGAACACAACGAAGCATAAGGCGAAAGCCATCACATCGACATCAAAGACCTTAATCTCAGAACAAATAGTAACAACTTAATCAAGGGCTCTATAAAGTAATTCTAGAAATTCATGTGCCTATGACAGAGACTCAATTGAAACCGGGGCATCTCCCTCCAAGTCACGACCCTTCTCAGTAACCTTGTAATCACCTTTGAGTTTATCAGTACCCCCAAGCTTACCATCTTGATCAACTACAAGTTCAGCAACAGTACTTCCTTCTCCATTCACCACAGTTGCCTTAGCACCAGGGGAAGTCTGATACAAAGCAACTTCAACGTTGTTCGCAAAGTCATAATCCGCGCCCACCTCCTTGGGACTTCCGAGCACAAGAACAGTGTTCTCGCGCACGTAAAGAGGCAATGTGCCAAATGCGTGCTTCTCCTTAAACCAGCCAGGACCAGACTTGACATCGTTCGTGAAATAAGATGTCCATTTGCCCTTAGGGAGGTAGAACTCAACTTCACCGGACTCTTCATAAATGGGAGCAGCCAGCAATTGAGACCCTACCATGAACTGGCGGTCAAGGTACCAAGACGTTGGGTCTTCAGGGAACTCAAGTGCAACAGCTCTGAGAGACATTGGAATTCCGCCCTCTATAGACTCAATCGCTTGAGAAAAGATATAGGGCATCAGCCGTGTCTTGAGCGCTGTCCACTTGGCTAAAGTCCTGGAGCAACCCTCCTCAGTGGTATCATCATTGTCAACAGTCCACGGAACTCTGTAGGAATTCGATCCGTGCAGACGACTATGACTGCACAAAAGGCCCATCGCAACCCATCGCTTGTAGATCCACGGTGGTGGAGAACCTTCGAAGCCACCAATATCGCAGCTCCAGAAAGTGAAGCCGCTGAGGCCCATTGATAACCCACCGCGGACAGACTCAGCGAGAGCTTCGGGTGTAGACTCACAATCTCCACCCCAGACGAGAGGAAAGCGCTGAGTTCCAGCACAGGCAGCGCGAGCGTAAAGAACAGCCTCGTTGTCGCCATATCGCTTCTGAAGAGCCTCGTAGACAAGCTTGTTGTACATGAAGGCGTAGTAATTGTGCATCTTGTGTGGGTCAACTGAGGCATCATGCCACTGAACGTCAAGAGTGGGAATACGCTCGCCAAAGTCCGTCTTGAGGGCATCGACGCCCTTGTCAAAGAGCCCGTTGAGGCACTCGGTGTACCAGGCACAAGCTTCAGGGTTTGTCACATCCAAAAGACCCATGCCAGCTTGCCAGAGATCCCACTGCCAGATATCTCCATTCTTGCGCTTGAGGAGATAGCCCTTCTCAGCAGCGTGTTTGAATGCCGCACCGGCTTGGCCGATGTATGGGTTGATCCAGACGCAGACCTTCTTGCAAAGCCCACTCTCCTTGAGTCGTGAGATCTGGCCCTTTGGATCAGGGAAACGCTCTTCATCAAAGACAAAGTCTGTCCATCTGAAGCCCTTCATCCAGAAGCAGTCGTAGTGGAAGACATCGACAGGCGACCCACGAGACTTCATACCCTCAAGGAATGAGTTGACCGTAGCCTCGTCGTAGTTGGTAGTAAAGCTAGTCGTCAGCCAAAGACCAAAACTCCAACTGGGAACTTTGTTGGCTTTTCCAGTGAGGACAGTGTATTTCTTGAGAACATCCTTAGGCCCGTCGCCGTAGATGATGTACATCTTCAACCTCTGCCCCTCCACAGTTGTTTGCACACGACAACACCTCTCACTACCAATTTCGAAATCCACCTTTCCAGGGTTATCCACAAAGACACCATAACCACGGTTGCTCATCCAGAAAGAAACGTTCTTGTAAGCTTGGTCGCTTGAAGTACCTCCATCAGCGTTCCAGAGGATGACATTCTGACCAACTTTGTTCCATGCTCCAAAGCGCTCGCCAAGACCGTGGACGGATTCGCCGACGGACAGAGTCGTCTGCATGAACATGTAGTGCTTGAAGTCGCGCATGTCGCCGGTCTGCATTGGTGTACTAGGAGCTGGGGAGTAGGCAAATCCTGTGCTACGATTGCCCAGGTTCGTGAGGTGCTTTTTGCCATCTGAGCTGTGGAACTTGATGTCGAAGTTATGTTGGTCAGGATGAATAGTGGCAGAGAGAACTCCAGACTGAATAGTAGTGCCCTTATCACTCTTCACGATCTTCCCCTCAACTTTAGGCTGACCAGCTGGGAAGAGATCAAAGTCGGGGCCTTTTCGTTGAGCACCAGCCCAATGTGTGGTCTCGATGGAGATAACTCCATCCATCTCCGCTTTGATATCGACATCAAGTGTAGGCTGGTTGAGAGTATCGCCCCGAGAGCGGATTTGCTTTACGGGACATAGCAGGTTCAGGGCCTGCTGGTCCTTGCTGGGAGTGATCTCATAGACATCTTCGGCATACTCGGTGCGAAAGTCTTGGGCGGGAAGCCACATGCCATCGCGGAGATGCATTTTGGTGTTTTCTTGCTTGAAGTGGGAATAGGAGGTATCTTGGCTCGATTGGCCTGTTGATGAAAGAAAAGACGGATTGTTTCTCCAAGAAATAACCAAGTCTTGTTTTAAGAGAAAGAGAGAATGATATGGTGTTACTCTCTACTTCAACAATCCTCCATCATGGAACCTCAAATGCATCAGCATCCCACTCCTCTCACGGTGACAATTCACCCGGAGCAGCCCCTCTTGACCCCACCAACTTATCATGACATTGTCCCCTCGGCGTCATTCGTTCGGGTCTGACAACGAGTTACACACCTGATGGTCTTGGAGAGTTGCATCCCGTCCCCTCAAGGGTCCCCTGCTCGACGATCAAGTGGTGGATAAATCAGCGGACGCTAGAGGCACGCCCGGTTAAACACAGACGGGCCCCTCTAGCTGCAGCCCATCGCGGGGTTCAGGGCCACTGTAACGAACGGGGTCTTCTGCTGTGGCACTGGATCTTCAAGGATGCATTGTTCGTTTCTGTGAGAGGTCTCTCAACTTGCCTTGCACGTAGACAACTTGTTCCACAAGAACAGCTAAGTATTCCAAAATGATCTTCCTAGCACGAGTTCGTGGCTAGCTTCATCCTTTTTAGTCAGTTCATCTGCATCGAAGCTAGGATATTCGGCTCGTCGTTCCATATACCGGCCCGCGCCCCTTGCTCACTCTCATCCCATATCAACTTAAAAACAAATCCACGAATCCCAATCTTTTACCCATCTCCTTCTTTGTGGCGCCCCCGCATTTCCCGGGGTCTTTTCATAATCGTCGTCCTGTTCTTCGGCCATAAGATCCTAGAGAAGCAAGAAAATTTAGGACCTCTGTCCTAAGTGACAAAAAGATTTAGGTAAACTTAGGTAAACTTAGTATATACTTAGTAGACCTTTAGATTAGTTAATATTGACACCTTAGGTTTCGGTCAGAAGTTTTCTTTCTCCCTGAGGATATCCTCAAGGGACAATACATGGACCAGGAGCCCGCAATTGAAGCTCATGCAATGTTACTGAACAGTAAGGTGCAATGTCAAGCATCATGAAGTGACGCAGTGCCCCTCCTAGGCAACACGGTTAATTGTAAAGACAAGGTCTCAGGCTTGATATAAAACATGACGATCCCGCCTCATTCAACGTATAGCTTCAGACAGCTTCTTCACTTTCAACTTTCACAATGAAGCTCTCTGGCTACCTCTGCGCGGCAGTTCTGGCTGTGGCTGGTCAGGCTGCCAAGGATAAACCAGTTTACAAGGATCCCAAAGCTTCTATCGATGACAGAGTTGAGGACCTTCTCAAGCGGATGACTATCCAGGACAAGGCGGCGCAATTGATCCAGGGTGATATGACAAACTATCTCAATCTCACTGACGAGACTGTCAACAAGACTGGTTTGGCATGGAACTTCAAGTATCGAGCCAATTCCATCTGGACAGGCTTGTACGCGAATATGACTACTATCAAGAAGGCTGCTAAGCTAGGACAAGATTATTTGGCTAAGGAGACTGAGCTTGGCAAGTATTATGCTCCAATATTGGGTCTATGGTCTAATGCTCAGTAGGTATTCCCGCCTTTGTTCAGAGTGAAGGTCTCCACGGAGTCTTGATTTTGAATGGAACAATTTTTAACAGCCCGATCGGCATGGGTTGCTCCTTCAACCCAGAGCTTATCGAGAAGATGGCCGATGTCATTGCAACTGAGTCTCGGGCCGTTGGCATCAATCAGTTGTTTTCTCCTCAAGTCGATCTCGCTCGAGAGTTGCGATTCGGTCGAGTTGAGGAATGCTTCAGCGAGGATCCTTACCTGTATGTTCTTACCAACTCAAGCTTATGACAAGCTGCTAATTTCCTACTAGGGCTGGAGAGATGGGTTATCGATATGTTAAGGGTCTTCAGGCAGGTGGTGTCTCGGCCATGGTTAAGCACTATGTAGGTCTTCTCAGTCACTATCAATTCGCATACTAACAATCAAAGGCTGCTTTCGCAACCCCAGAACAAGGTATCAATACTGGCCCAGTCCACGGTGGTGAGCGAGAGCTGCGGTCTCTCTACCTCCCTCCCTTCAAGCGAGCCATCATCGATGGAGGCGCAACTTCGATAATGTCCTCCTACAACTCCTACGATGGTGTTCCAGTCGTCTCAGACTCGTACCTCCTCACTGATATCCTTCGAGAAGAGTGGGGTTATAAGTACTACGTTATTTCCGATGCTGGCGGTACTGCTCGTCTCGCTCAGGCTTTTTACGTCTGCCCTCTCGAGGACGATGAATGCATCACTCTTGAGGTAAGTCGCCCTAAGCTCCCACTGGATAAATGTTGACTTTTGTAGACTCTTCCTGCCGGTAACGATGCTGAAATGGGTGGTGGCTACTGGAGTTTCGAGATCATCCCTGAGCTCGTCAAAGCGGGCAAACTTGACGAAAAGGTCGTGGATACTGCTGTATCTCGTGTTCTTCGCTCCAAGTTCGAGATGGGTCTTTTTGAGAAGCCCTTCACTGGCGTCGCGGATGATAAGATATGGGACTATGTCAACACCAAGGCCCACAAGAAAGTTGCACGCCAACTTGATGCTGAGAGTATCGTTCTTCTGGAGAACCATGAGAATATTCTGCCTCTGAAGAAAGACGCCAATGTTGCTGTTATCGGTCCCATGGCCCACGGCTATGTCAATGTGAGTTCTTTCTGACTATCTGGTGAACCATACTAACTCGACAACCAGTACGGTGACTATGTCATCCACACAGCCATGACCCGTGGAGTTACTCCCTACGATGGAATTAAGGCCGCCAGTAAAGGCAAAGTGACTTTCACTCAAGGTTGCGAGCGCTGGTCCACAGACGAGTCTGGCTTCAAGGAGGCCGTCGCCGCCGCCGAGGCCGCTGATGTCGCCGTCGTAGTCGTCGGAACATGGTCTCGAGATCAAAACGAGCTATGGCAAGGACTCAATAGTTCTACAGGAGAACATATAGATGCGAGTAACTTGAATCTCATCGGTGCCATGCCCAAGCTCGTCAAGGCCATCATCGAGACTGGAAAGCCCACCGTTGTGGTGTACAGTTCTGGAAAGCCAATCACAGAGCCATGGATTTCAGAGGAGGCTTCTGCTCTTATTCAACAGTTTTATCAGTCACAGGAAGGTGGTCATGCTTTGGCTGATATTCTGTATGGCGACGTCAACCCCTCGGGCAAGCTGTCCGTCAGCTTTCCCTACGATGTCGGCACCACACCTATCTACTACGACCATCTCAACTCTGCGCGCGCCTGGCCCAATCCTGGTAAGATATATGAGAACGGTACTCTCAAGTTTGGTAGCAACTACGTCCTTGAGAACCCCGAGGCTCTCTACACATTCGGCTATGGTTTGTCATACAGCAAGTTCGATTTCTCCAAGATCTCGGTCTCCAAGAAGAACGTCACTGCAACTGACACTGTCACGGTTTCCGTTGACGTAAGCAACAAGTCCAAGCGCGACGGCTCTGAGGTCGTGCAGCTGTATGTCAAGGACATGCTTGCCTCTGTCGATGTTGCGCGATACCAGCTCAAGGGTTTCAAGAAGGTCGCCGTCAAGGCTGGCAAGACCCAGACCGTCAAGATTGATCTCAAGGTTGAGGACTGGGGTCTATGGAACCGCAAGATGAAGTATGTCGTGGAGCCTGGTGATTTCACTGTCTTTGTAGGAAACTCGAGCGAGAACTTCAAAGGCAACGTGACTGTCACAGTTTCGTAGATCCGGTTAGATTAAACGCCAATCCCGTAACAGGGCATGTCAATTTATTTATTTTTCCCAATTGAGTTCATAGTATCCTTGTAGTCATACAACGTTGCACAGTCTACTGTGGCGTTGATGTGCCTGGCACCGAGTCATAATTGCTTGCATGACATGTTGACGTATTGCAGATTGGTGACATTTTTGTTGTTGGAGCTCCCTCTGGTGCAGTCAATTAACTTATAAAATAGTACTTTGGTCCTTTCGAGTAATTAGTGGCATGAGTTCATGCGATTCACATGAGTTAGGTAGGATAGGCTGAGTCAAGCTGCGCAATGAAACAATCAATGAGACTCATCAGAGCCATAGATTGATTGGGCTTATCTCTTATCGTAAACGGTCAGGGATTGCTTTATCCGGCACCGGCTTTTTTATCATCCGCGCAATGGCCAATCAGAATAGTCTGCGCCCGGAAATGTGGTCATGGGCTACGGGAAGGCGGGCAGCCTCGCTTCTCGTTCCAGCTTCTCCTCGTCGTCCCAGCACACTCGATCCAAATTTGCTTGTGGTTAGCTTCTCTACGTCAACACGACTTTTTCCCACCGACTGAGACTCAGACTTGTACTGGAGGGCTGCCAACAATATTCAAGCGTCTTTTTTCCTCCCTGGACGCGCCCAAAAGGCCTGCGCTCCCTAGTCGCTTCGCCCACAACTCCAGTCGATTCGACAGTTCATTCCACCCTCTGTCCGTCATGGCGTCGCAACAAATTCTCTTTGCCGAAACAATAGCGGGTATGAAGAAGGCATTCAAAAGGAAATCATATGGTACGGAAATCTCATTGCGCTTGTCGCGATGAAGGGATTGACAGCTGACCATCCACCCAACAGAATCCGACTCAGACTCCGAAATCGAAAGCTATAGCAATCGCGGCAATAAGCTCAAAAAGCAGGCACTGTTTGCCCGTCAAGGGCAATTGGTCCCAAATAATGGTCCAAGTGCGTATATAGAGGTTCGTTGTTTTGACAAATCCTCCCAGACCAGTTTCTGACTTCTGCTAGTATGTCGAATATGGTGGTGTCCGACGCCCGATCCTATATCGTAATCCCCCATTAGTCGACGAGGAAGGATACGAAAT
Source organism: Fusarium sp. NRRL 25184 (assembly GCA_013755755.1). Classification (NCBI taxonomy): domain Eukaryota; kingdom Fungi; phylum Ascomycota; class Sordariomycetes; order Hypocreales; family Nectriaceae; genus Fusarium; species Fusarium sp. NRRL 25184. The sequence goes on from JABSSZ010000193.1 coordinate 41,653, forward strand.
AGATAGCGACGATGAAGATGAGGAGCGCGTTCAAGAAGCAGAGGCCTCGGCGGCAGAGATGAACCCTTACGCCAACATACAAATAGAGAGTAAGTCAACAATCACACACTTGAGTGGCAGGGCTAACAGGAGTAGATATCCTTGCTCCACTTACTGCATCAACCGCGTTACCGACACACCCGACCCTATCGAAGCCTTTCACGTCCAAAACCCTGACCCGACTTGTTGACCAAAGTTGCGACATAATGCGCAAGGAGAACCGGTCTCTATGGAGAGTCAGGCATCTCCTGACATCGCTCTGCGGTGACTACACATGGGTCCCGTGCGAAATGATGGTTCGACCGGCAGATGTTGAGCTCTATACAGACAACCACACGGCGCGGCATCTGTTGGCGCTATCCCAAGCGGTATCGGCGCTTCCCACAATCACCAACGGCGACGTACAACAAGGCAGCGGTGTCGAACAAGGAAATGCTGTACCAGACACAACATTCGATGGCGAGCCCACGGACAAGGACCCAGCAGAGGATGCAGATATAACCATGACGGACGCTGGGACTGCCGACCCAGATGATTCTCTTGTAGAGGATGCCGACGAGAATGCAAAGGTTGAGGCTGAGAAGGACGGTGCTGGAGCGGCTTCAAATATGCATAATGGCGAGCAAGTGCCAGCTGCACAGACCGATTCAAGAGATTCCAGGGGTGAAGCGACAAACGGGGTCAATGAGCATACAAACGAACAAGGGACGAATGAGATGGAGGCCACCAGAGCTGAGGCCCCTGCGAAACCTTCAGGCAGCGATGCACATCGACAAACGGAATTGGCTGAGACAATAGGTGCAGATGTATCCATGATCTCCGACGGGGACGATGACTTCATACATCCTATGTTTCTTGCACCTTCAGGAGCAAGACCAGATCGGGATATCGGCTTGCCGGACCAAGAAGCGGAAGATATTCGACGGTTGCTTGCTCTCTACGTGCAGAAGCAGGAAGAGGTGTGTAGAGGGGCAAAGAGGCTGTTTCTAGGACTCCTCAAAGCCGAACAGATGCGGAAGAATGTACTCCACTGGTCCAAGGCAGAGGCTCATTCAGGGCTTAACCGAGACATGTCGGACGGGGAAGATTGGTACGATAAGGAGGAATGGGGTCTCACAGAAGACCTCAAAAAGGGGCAGGACGAAGAGGAAGAAGATGTGCAGACAACTGGAAAAAAGACGAGAAACCGACGTCAATAGCTGTTGGTTTCTGTGTTCTTTTTGATGGATGATGATGACTGACTTGACTTGTTGGGGGG
>JABSSZ010000196.1:0-51138 GCA_013755755.1 Fusarium sp. NRRL 25184
GCCAACAAAGCAAAGCAAAGCAAAGCGAAGCGAAGCGGCTGCGGCTTCTTCTAAATCCAAACACCACCTTGCTCAACTTTTGCGCGTCCAATCGCCGAAGCCGCCCCTCCTCGACCGCCCTTTCCGTACAGCACAGCACAGGCAGTCAACAACTAACTCCCTTTTGCCCCTAGCGCTGGCCTTACTTATTAAGCCCGGCCCAACTCGCCATCTCGCAACAACCAACTACCTCACCCACTCTTCAACCTTCGGTCTTTTCAAACACACGCTCGCTTGGAGGATCCTCGTCGTTGGACGGACGGAATAGCGCACCTAATTAGTTATCGATAGTCAGTCATCATGGCGCAAAAGAGACTTATGCAGGAGCTGCAACCCCTTCAGAAGGAGAAATGGGTCAACATCGAGGTATGTCGGCTGGTACCGTGGAACAACCATCGTCTAACATGATCATCTTCAAGACCGATGACTCAAACCTTCTACTCTGGAAGATCGGCCTCTGGGTTGTTAACCCCGATAGTGTCTGGCACGGAGCCTACCTCAAGGCCGAGATGAAGTTTCCAAATGATTATCCTTACCAGCCGCCCAGCTTCAAATTTCTGACCAAGAACATCTATCACCCCAACGTCTACACCGACGGCAATCTCTGCATTTCCATCCTCCACAAACCAGGCGAAGACGAGCAGTCAGGCGAGCTGGCCAGCGAGCGTTGGAATGTCCTCCACGGTGTCGAATCGGTCCTGCGATCCGTTCTACTCCTCCTCGACGATCCCGAAATCAACTCACCCGCAAATGTCGATGCTAGCGTCCTCTATCGCGATAACAAGACCGAGTATAACAAGCGAGCAAAGGAAATCATTGATAAGTCTCAGAAGGATATCCCGCCAGGGTCAAGGATGCCCACTCCCTCCGAGCTCGCACCTGCGCCACAAAAGCCAATTGATGATGATGCCGACTTCTGGAATATGACAGACGAAGAGGAAGACTTTGGTGGCAGCGATAGCGACGAGGACATGGAAGACTTTGATGATGACGACGAGGATGATGATGATGTCAGAGACCAGAAGTAGACTTCCCCAGGAGGCCATGCATTTCTCAGCGTGGCCAGGACGAGTGATGGGTTGGCTACTTTTCATGCCTCTGCCTTCTACACCATTTCGCGGTATCCTCTTTCATCCACAGTACTATTTACATAGCGAGGTGATTTTATTTCATTTTTAAGGCGTTCAAGATGCGTATTACTCGGATTGGGACGAGCATCGTAAGCATCGAACGATACAGACATTGAGGGAATGCAGGCAGACCGGTGGTCTCTGTTTTATACGTGCTGTTTACATGGAGCAAGGGTGTATTTATCAGGCGTGCTTTCTATAGACAGAATATACAACTTACAAAGATTGGCTTGGTTCCTTAGGTGAAGAACATCTGTCGATAGTATTCCGTACTTGTCCTACTTGGTCGGAGAGAAAGCGGACACTCGTGCAAGACATCTCCAGTGCTGATTTTGATAAAGAACCCGCTCGACGGCATGCTCTACCTTGTCCTGGCTAGGGTACATGAGCAAAACCCAACTCCATGCGCTCAAATGCTATTATAATAATCCTGCTATGTAAGCCAGCGACCCAATCATCGAATGGCACGCCGTCTTCGCCTGCATAACAAAAAGAGAAAAATGTAACCCCTTACAAGCAAGCGTCGGTATTCGTGAACTTTTATCTCTCGGAGCCACCTAAAGTTTCTCATCTGGGATGTCCATGTCCATCAAATTGGATGGCTCAGCTCGCATAGACGAGTTCCTGGACAACGACATGAAAGGAGGCGGCTTAGCCTTCTCTTGCATCTCCGGACTTCGAGGCTCCTCCGCAGTAAACGCAGTGTTGGTGTCTAAGTAGTCGGCTGTTACTGTGCTCGGTGTCATTGTAGCTGATGTCGGCTCTGTCGGAGCTGTTGAATCTTGAGTACGGCCTATTAGTGAATCTGGGATGTGACCTTCCATAGCAGTGAAACTATGGACGTAATCCGTCATTTCAGTACCAACTCTTTCGTCGTCATCAGGGAGGAAAGGGTTGTCAAATCCGTTCCTATCATCGTCACTGCCAATCGAGGCGCGATTACTGTCCATTGAACCACCGCTATCAGACCGATGCTTTCTCTTAGAAGGCGAGAAGGACGAGTGAGGCGAAAGAGACGAGCTTGACTCAAAGTTTCCCGTCTGCTTAGACTCATTGGCCGTGGATTCTTCCTTAGACAACTCTTGACGGAAAGCTTTATTTTCCACCTTGATGAATCGTTCCAGTTGGGATGATAGATGGTCTTTGGGCGTTCCAAGGGCTTCTTCCGTTGCATATACCAGCAGTGGTTTCTTGGTATCCTTCCAGATATCGACCAATACCATGTCGATAGTTGTTTTCTGCAATTGTGTTAATAAGAACAATCCCCTCTGCTTCAATCAATGTCAAGTTCTCTTACCTCCGCTCTAACGGCCTGGTCTCCATAAGGAGTATAAGCCAGCCTCCACCATTGATCCCTTGGTTTGGTCTCCTCGTCATTAAGGTCTATGAGATCTGCTTCCTCCCGTTGGCAGACATATAAGACGCTGGGCGATGCAACTAATCCGCGGAGGAGGTACCTTTTGCAGGACATGGGCTTCGGACGACTTGGCTTATCCGGTACTGTAAGGAGTCTCCCCAACGCTCGCTGTTTGGCTGTGATCTGTTCGAGTTCTACATCAAGGCCTAGAGCCATTTTAGCCACGGGCACTAAAGGCTTTCAAAGCCAAGACTTACCTTTCATTTTTGTCTCGAGGTCCACAAGCAAACTCTCAGAATAGTCGATCACATCTGTGACCTTCTGAGATTCCAGATACACGTTGTCGTCCACATCTGGAGGAGCAGTGCGGTAATCAGGGTACTTATCAGTATCGAATCCCGACTTCTCCAAAGTCTTGAACCGGAGGAAGCTTTCAAGGTAACTCCTGTAGCCTTCCCACTGATCGATCGCTTTTTTCAAAACTGCAGCCTTGTCCTCAGTTGCGTCACCCCAAGTGCCCGTCAAGCTAAAAAGCTGTTCTTTCTCGTCCAGAATACGTTTCGTTTGTTGCTTTGTTTGGCACCACCCGTGCTGAATCCGACGTGCCTCGTCTTTCCGGCTCATGAGGTATCTTTCTGGGTAGAAATTCAAGGGAATCTCGAACGAATCGCTTGGCCCGTCACCAGTGGTGTCTAACACCAAGACATCGCCCATCTTTTTGAAAAACGCCATCTTCGATCCATCGTGTATTTTATCCAAACCCACGGTATCACTCCACATGACGTGGTCAAGTGCCTCGTACAGAGTTTTGATGTAGCTGTACTCATGTTGGAAATGCTCTATCTCGAGAAGGCCAAAGCTTGCGACTTCTTCTTCATCATCTCCATAGAACATCGACACTCCCGCAACTTGCATCATCGGCTGAGCAACATCAGGGTATCTTTTGCCGAGCATCTCATAGAATTGTTTCTCCATACACTGCTTGTCGGAATCTGCCAAAATATCTGCCAAAACGGATATCGAGCCATAACCACGCTCGGTAGAGTCAAGAAACGCCATCAATCGGTGTACTTCGTCCTCAAATGCACTGCCGCTCTTGTACACACTGGTATCCGAGCTGCCTTCTTCAGCCATCTTTGCCAAAACCTCCGGTGATAGAATGATCTGTCCTCGCCACCAGTCATTATTACAGCCGTATGTGATAGCAGGCGATCCGATGCCGAGGAGTATGTTCCGTGCAAGAGGAATTTCATGCAGAATTGTGAGAAGCCCGCCGAGGCGGTGTTCGCCACCTTGCGCACTGCTGGTTACCAACATCGCGGGTGCGCCTGGAGCTCTTTTTCGCTTTGACGGTGTAAATTCATTCACGGAGCTCTCCTTCATAGGATCAGACTGGACAATGGCCCAATCGGCCGCAACATATGTTTCGCGGTTTGCAGGACCAAAATGTGGAGGCGGTGGCTCCGAAGTTCCTATAATACCGGACTCATGATGTGACACCGGTAGTCCAGCTTCTTGTGCTGACTCACGAATAGCTCGTTGCATGTCATCATCTTCTTGGGCTTGGCTCTCTGGGACGCCTGTATGTGTCCTTGTCAGCGCATATTCATGGGGGTGACCAAGAGAGTTACCGGGCACATGTGCCGCAGTCCAGTCCACCATCGTACCCAAGGGAGATCGATTGTTTGATCGTGAAGGAGGTCTCGAAGGAGCGCCGTACGCGTGTGACTCTGACGGGGGAGTTACGCCCTGAATGATGTTGTGATCGGAAGACTCGACATGGAAGGCTATGGGGTCAGTTGATGTTCGGAGGGAAGCGAAACAGTGTACTAACATATACCAGTCGTATTGTCGCTACCGTCTCGATCTGCGGTGAACATAGAATCGTCCCAAAGCTGTTTATATTTTGCTCGAAACTGCAATACGATCAGCATGTGCTGGGAATTGGCCTTGGACATGTTCGTACGCCGTCCTGGTTTTCGTAGTATTGGCTGACAACAGATTCGGGTTTCCAGTTACTTTGCTGTCAAGTAGGTATATGTCAGTCGCAAAGCTCACTTTGAGGGGGGCCGCACAATGCTAACCTTCAGAGCTTGAAAAATCAGCTCACGATCGTCCACAGGGTCGAGACCTGTGAACTCTATCACTCGACCTATCGCCTCCTGTTGTGAAGTCTCCATGGCTGGGGCTGGAAAGTCAATCGTCTTCTGTGAGTTCCAACAAGCTCAGTCTATCGATCGGACACTCCTCCCACCAGGAAGGGGGGCCAAAGAGCTTATTTTGATAGGTGTTTCCCGATAAAGATAGGATGAGGCAAATAATAGTATGAACTATTTCCTCTACGCTGATGTTGATAGTGATGACTATGTTTTCGACGACACACGCTTCCCATATGTTTGTTGTATTGAATAAATGACGACCTAAACGATGAGCTTCCGCAGTGTACAGTTGCGCTGGATTGCAGTAGAGGGGTACGTACTGAGAGAGATAAGATAAGAAATTTCTTGGCATGGGCTTACACGTGCCAGCCTCCAACTCTTGGGCAATTCGAGGTAATCAACCTTGGGTAGAATACCTAAGGTAGATACGCTAGAACTGCTTTTCTTTGTCCATGTGGAAAGGAATGAACTCAGCGGCATTGATAATTCTAGATTTGTTAGACGTATGATTGCTTTGACAATAGCTCCACGAATGCAAATATGTCATGCTCAACTACCTCGAACAATCACCGTTGAGCAACCTACTAGTCAAGCTTCAAGTATAGATACTGAAGCAGCTACTGCCTACTGATATATGGCATATGAAACTGCTAAAATTTAAAGTGACTGTGCAATGAACCTGCTGAATTCGTCCCCTCGAATTGCCCCAAAGTCATAGCACGCGAATAGTTATATGAGATCCAGACGGTCAAGGTTCCCTTAGAGGCATCGTGCTAGACCTCAACATTTCAACACTAGTTTTTAGATTATTCCAAAAGGCAAGTAATCCAAAGGAGCTATCAACACATATTGGAATCGTTAGAGCATCTCATCCGTGTGTTAAGTAATGGGAATGTCTCGTTCAGAGGTTAGAAGGTTCTAGAAGCTTCGACCATGGACCAGGGTTGCCGGGAATAGCTGCAGCTTACAACGGGGAAACGCAATCCGCAAGTCACAGTAACAAACTTCGATTCACGACAGATTTGTGCAATGTCTCACAGAGCACCAGGATGGTAAAAACATCATAGCATGGGTACACAGTCATACAAGTCATTCAGGCAACCCCATAACCAGGCTTTATCGTAGATCCGCTCAAGCTTCCAGCAGCCATCTTAAGCTCCAAGTTGGGGCTCTTGAACTGGATTTCCGGCGTCTGGGGCGCCGTCTCCGCCACGGCTAGGTATCGTCATAGGTCAATTATCCCTGTCAAGTCATCAGGTCTCGACAGATTGAGCCCGACACGAGGACGAGAGAGCATGACACTTGAAGGTGTAGTTTTGCAGAATTAACTTAAGAGAATTCTGCAAAGAAAGCATTCCCAGTTACTTCCCAGTAGTATACTTCCTAGGTTAGTAGACAATACAGCCGAACAAAGAACAGACGACAGCAGCAGATGTATAGGTACTTCTCGTTGTTCGAGAGATATCCATCGATCGACTCGACGTCACCCCCACCCTGGTAGACTGGAGGTCAGCCAACCTCTATTCCATATCAAGTTCCTTTCACATTGCGGTGTCTTTTTCCCCTACACTTTAGAAGCTTCCACAAGGTCCCATGCCCCAGTATTTCCCAGCGGTGGCTTCTGGAGATTGTCACGGTAGCATGGCGTAGTGCTTTCTCGACCTTTGACTCTGAAGCGTCACTGGACTGATCTTTTAATCCTCACCTGCGGATTCCCACTCATCTTTTGTAAACTCACTCTTGCACTAAAACATCCCCTCTCTTAACCTCACATCACATCACCTCATTCAACCTAGAACGAAACCTCTTTTCATCATACTGAAGCGCACTTTTGGTGTTTGTTTTTCACCGTTTCAACAAACAAATAACAATAAGCAATCCTTCACATTGCCACCCATTTGGCTCGCCAAAATCTAACCATATCGCACACCTAAATAATCTTGAGAAACAAAACTTCTAACACGCGCGATCATGGTCAAGGAGACGAAGCTCTACGACACCCTCAACGTCAAGCCTGAGGCAACTCAGGACGAGATCAAGAAGGGATACAAGTAAGTACACAATATCTATATATACGTAGCCGCGGAGGCGCAATGCACAATACCGTTTTCTCATCAGGTTCTTGCTTTTGCAAATGCACAAGCAAACCATGCTTTCTATTCAGCGAATTGACGAAGGACATTCTCTTCGCTGAAATATGAACCACTGCGTATTCCGTCTAGCATCATGATCTAGCGAACACCGCTAACCACACCACCTACAGGAAAGCAGCCTTGAAATGGCACCCAGACAAGAACAAGGATAGCCCCGATGCGGCTGAAAAGTTCAAAGAATGTTCACAAGCGTACGAAATTCTTTCCGATCCCGAGAAGCGAAAGATATATGATCAGTACGGCCTCGAGTTCCTACTCCGCGGCGGTACCGCACAGCCCGAAGGTGGTGCTGGTGGAAATCCCTTCGCTGCTGGAGGCATGCCTGGCGGATTTGAAGGTTTCAACTTCCAAGGTGGTATGCCCGGTGGAGGCGGCACCCGAACCTTCCACTTCAATACCGGCAGCGGTGCTGGCGGCTTTGGCTTCAGCAACCCCGAAGATATCTTTGCCGAATTCATGCGTAACGGATCTGCTGGTGGTATGCACGGTGGCGACGAAGATGACATCGCTGGCATGTTTGGTGGATTTGGCGGTGCTGGTCCTCGAAGCCGCAGTTCACGCACACGCTCAGGCTTCGAGCCTCGACCTAGAGAAGCTACTCCTGAAGTTACCACAGTCGAGCGACCTCTGCCCCTAACGCTTGAAGAGCTCTTCAACGGTGTGACCAAGAAGATGAAGATTAAGCGCAAGACTTACGATGAGACCGGAAAGAGAGTCCAAACCGACCAGATCCTTGAAGTCCCTATCAAACCGGGCCTGAAGAAGGGTTCCAAGATCAAGTTCAACGGAGTCGGCGATCAAGTAGAGGGAGGCCGCCAAGATCTTCACTTTATTGTCGAAGAGGTAAGCACACCGTATCATAATTCTGTCTACGAAATGGATAACTAACAAACCTACAGAAGGAACATCCTCTCTACAAGCGCGAGGATAACGACCTTGTCCATGTGGTAACCCTTGATCTCAAGGAGGCCTTGACCGGCTGGCGAAGGACAGTGACAACGATCGACGGCCGGCAGCTCAACCTCGAGAAGGGAGGCCCTACTCAGCCCGACAGCGAGGAACGTTATCCTGGCCTCGGTATGCCCATCTCTAAAAAGCCTGGCCAGCGAGGCGACTTCGTCATCAAGTACAAGATCAACTTCCCAGCGAGTTTGACTGCCGAGCAGAAGCAGAAGCTCAGGGAGATTCTGTAAAGGCGCACCGTCGCCGAACCTATCTGCAACTCTCACCGGATACTAGACGTTTGCTCGGGAAATTTTCCAACCTCGGCAGCATCCGAATTCGGCTAGGAAGATTTGCACTACATTCAAATGGTGTTTTGGCGTTTGGGGTTCTAATGAATAATGAAAAAGAGTGGAAGTTCGATGGCACAAGCCTTAGCATGGAAGACCAGGCTTGGTTGCCCAAAGTACACAAACGACAGGAGAATGATAGGAAGTTGATTAGCACATGGCTTTTTGATATCCATTTGACGGCTGTTCTAATTGGTGTCTTGGTAGAAACGATGTCATATATACCATAGCAGCTGTCTCTTATAGTACGACAGATTGAAGATTGAAAGAAAAGTTGCTGAAATGAAGAACAATCCATATGAGGTAAAAACAACTCATCTGGTACGATCGCGATTTGGGAGGGTAAATACTCTTGTACCGCTTAATATGGGATGTTACAAATCCCGCAACTGGTGGAGGAGAGGAGCCGTGTATGACGAGGGTGTTTATTGGAGGTCCACCGCCGTTGAAGAGTGCCTGTTTACATGGACCATGTATGTTGATAGACGGACTGTCGGTTCGAACTCTCCGAAGCCTGAAGAACCATGTCTTTGAACTCACTTACATATGCTTATGCGAGGTCATCACTGTAGGTCTAGTGCATACCTTACTGAGCATAATCCATGATTTTCAGAGGCTTAGAGAGCAAAGTCGCTGATGCGGACCGGTGGACTGCTGGAAGAAAACGGATCCCTCTTTTTAGTGCCATGTCCTAACAGGGATTCATAGTGCTTTGATGACGACACCTAGGTAGTCGGACCTTACCTTGGTAGCTTGGCTGAATGGAGGGGGAGGGGTACTTGATTCGATTTGATGTTGATGTTGGGTTGACTTACGAGGGGATTGTTTTGTCTGACTTCCACGTGTTAACGATCGACAGTTATTTGAAGAACAAGCGGTTTTTTCTTTGGCTCTGCGAGCATGCAGAGAAGTATTTTATCGGTACAAATAGCTCTTCTAGCTGTTTAATTTAGTATAAAAGTTTAATGATTTTGGGAAACTCCTCCCTTCTGTAGCTAAGTTACCTTGAGATAGCTAAGCTACCTATTCATAAACGCGGGGTTTCATGTTGAATCTTACACATGAGGTGCAGATGCATATCAAACAACCTGTAGAGCTCATTGCAAGACAACCCGGGCGACCCCCGGCATCACAGTCGCACTTGCATATTCCGTTTACAGCATATTGCAGTTACGGGCAGTCGTAGTTGCAATGGCAGGTGCAGTTCCCGTTACAGTTCGAATGTGCCTGCTCCGTTGAACCAAGGCACGTCCTCCATAAAACCTCCATTCCCCCACAGTAGCTCCGTCACTATCTTTTCTTCCTTCACCTCCATCTATTCCTTGCTCCACCTGATTTCCACAAGGTTCTTTTGTTCTTCTCTTCTTAAAACATCCAATTCCTCTTTAGAATTCGTCTTTACTTCTTCTCTAGAACTTTCTTCACCCCAATCCGCCAAAATGCCCGAGGTATGTTGCTCATGCAATCTCGATCTTATTCGCGCTTACACTGACAATTTCTAGATCAACACCCTCCTGTTCGATTGCGACAACACCCTCGTCCTCTCTGAGGAGCTTGCCTTCGAGGCTTGCGCTGGTCTCATTAACGAGATCTGCGAGGCTCGTCAAGTCGAGATGCGCTTCACTGGCGAGACCCTCATCAAGGAGTTCGTCGGTCAGAACTTCCGCGGTATGCTCACCACCCTCCAGAAGAACTACAACATCGAGATCTCGCCCGAGGACATGGAGACCTATGTTCGAAAGGAGGAGGACGCCGTCATTGCCAAGCTCAAGGAATCTCTCCGACCATGCGTTGGTGTTGATGAGCAGCTCGAGAAGCTTGCCGCTTCTGGCAAGTACACCATGTCCGTGGTTTCTTCCTCTGCCCTCCGCCGTGTCCGTGCCTCTATCGAGAAGGTCGGCCAGGACAAGTACTTCCAGGGCGATGTTGTCTTCTCTGCCGCCACAAGTCTCGAGAAGCCCACCAGCAAGCCTGATCCCGCTATCTACCTCCACGCTCTAGAGAAACTTGGCAAGAAGGCCGAGGAGGCTGTCGCTATTGAGGACAGCAAGAGCGGTACCCTTAGCGGTACTCGTGCTGGTATCAAGGTCATTGGTTATGTTGGCCCTTATGCTGAGGACAAGCAGCCCGAGATGGAAAAGACTTTGAGGGATGCTGGTGCCGTCGTCATCATGCGACACTGGTCCGAGTTCCCTGCTGCTCTGCAGAAAATTGAGGCTGGTGAGGTCTAAAGAGAGGAGCTTTGTTGTTGAAATTGCTTTGAGGAATACCCAAAATACATATCGGTCAAATAGCGAAAGAGATGGAGCAAATCACCTAGATCAATTGAACTAATAAACTTTACGAACCCTCTGCCCTGTCATGACAACCATTTGAGACAATGTTGAGACTGAGACCCAATACAGCTTATTGTCTCAGACACAAGGTCGTATTGTCTCATGATTGATCTGTTGGTCCCGAATATATATTCTATATGAACTGTATCATTTTCGCCAGTCCATTAAAAAGCTGTTGACACTCTGTAGAGTGGCCCGGCTGGGATTGGCGCCTGGGTAAGCTGTCATGATGACACCCAATCTCGACTTTATGACAATCTTTGTAAATGAGACGTCTTCTGTTGATTTTCTGATTTTCCCGTCATCATCAAATAGGTAGCATGATATTGCGAGAGCTACGCCGACTGACAGATCTCGCCCTGATTCGCACGCGACTATAATTTGTTGCTGATCAGGCTCTGTGGCTGAGGCAAGATATTTAGCAGCAAAGTCGCATATTTCAGATAGAGAAGTGCGAAGGTTGCGACTAGCCAGCTTGCTTTTGCCAAGGCCGGCTTTCATATAAGTCTTGGATTTTATCCAGTTATCTTTTGGTGTGGTGTCTTGAGTTATAACAATGCGACATTCTAAGGGGTTGGCGGGAAGTGGTAAAGAGCAAACTGAAACATGTGGTGTCAGCTGTATCTTCGCTCCTTCGTCCTTCTTGCCAGCGGCATGGTCGCTGACTAGTCTGGAGATCAGATCTGGCAGTTCAGCCTCTGGCGTCTTGAGAAGCTCATCAATATTCTCCCAAAACAAAGATGCTGTCAGATCATGCGCCCACATCTCAGTATCGTCAGCCGCACCTTGTATGTATCCTCCCTCGTCCATCTCACTGCCTATAACTCGGCGACTAGCCGTGCAGCAGATGACAGGGCGGAAGTCGTCAAATATGGAGGATGTGTCTTCGACAGAAGGTAGAGATGAGTCTGGGGTTACCCAAAACGGGCGGAGTGGTTTTGTCAGACATTTTGGAAGACTGAGATTGAGTGCCTTGAAGGAAGCAACGAACCCAGGGATGAGTGCGCATATTTGGGAGTGTGTTGTTGCGGGGAGATGAGCTGGCAAATAGAGGTTGGCTGAGGATGGGTTTGAGGGGAGAAGAGTGAGGTTGAGGACTGTGCACCAGATAGGAATCGTCGATGAAAGGGCATCAGGCATCCCTATATAAGTCAGTCGCCACTTCGTCTGAGACTTTGGTTATCATGAGAGAGAACATACGCTTTCCACGGCGAGTAGAGTCGACGATTATGATACTATCAGCATATTAGATCTCAGATACTAGGAAGATGCGTAGGTCTCTATACATACCCATCATTATTCTCAATAAGCTCAACCAAATGCAAGTTCAACCTCCTTGTGCTAAATTTCCACGCCCTCTCATGACCATCGGTACTCTTAAAATACGCACTTGCACCTTTACGCTCAGGCGGAATATACCAACTCCCACAACGTTCATTAGCCACAAGTGGTCGCGGACTATATGCTTGAGACACTAGATCCACAAAGTCTGCGTCGGTTTGAATGCTAGTCAGACGGTTGTGGATTGTAAGTGTGGTGCGTTTGAAAGACGCCATGAGTTGGGACATGGAGAGTTGTTCATTTTGAGGGAGGATCAGATCGGAGAAGCGGGGTTCTGGCATGCTGGCTATACAGGAAGAAGATATTTTATATGAGACAGGCTTGAACTTTTACGTAGTGAGAAGCATTGAAGGGTCAGAACCGGCTTTGTAACGTGGGTATATAAGGTGTGGTGTTGAGTTTTTGGTGGAGCTTAAGAGTTTAAAGGGCATGGTGTTTTAGTATCCACCCCGCATTAGACTCAGCATAATCATATTCACGAGGTAACCGGTAATCACTTCTTAAAAGGTTGCAATAACAAAAGGCTTGATCATTACTTTTGGCCGTAACCCATCAGACATTTCTACACGTAGCATATGGTATTTATCCTTCTCCTATTCCTTTCATCCATTACTCCAACCTCCACTTGCCGTTCTCGACAACGATCTTGACCTCTCGGTTCTCATCAATACTTCTTCTGCCAGCCTCAAGAATAGCCGTTGTGGCAATAGTGTTCTTGAGAGTAGGGAGAGGCTTGGCGTCAAGGTCCTCAGGCTTGAGCTTACCAGAGTTGACAGCTCTGCAACCATCGACAAACTTCTCAATGGAGATGTACCCATAACCAGTCTGGCCAGCGAAGTTGCCATCCTCATCAGGAGCATACTTCATGTAGAAGGGATTGTACCACATTAATTGACCGATAGAGTCATCTGCAACGTCGTAGCCACGCTTGGCCTGATCGACACGAATCTCACCGTTGGCAGCGAGGTAGTGGAAGTATTGGTTCGAGTGGACGCCGGCCTTTTGGGGGGCGGTCCACGAGGCTGTGTAGACACCAACAGCTCGCTTGCTGGGCTCTCCGTTCTTGTTCCAGGTGACGAGAAGTGAGATAGTATCCTCAGTAATGGGGTCGCAGCCCAGATCGACAGCAACACCCTTGGATGAAGAGGCGTTGACGCTCACGGGCACATATCCGCGCTCCTGAACCATTGAATCGCAAATATCGATGTGGTGGCTGTTGAGGTAGTAAGAGATATCAGACTCCTTTCCAGCCCATGCCTTGAAAGTCTCGAGCTGTGACTTGGGCTGAGACATGTAACTGTAGAAGTAGTTGAAGTCGCCAAGCTTCTGAGCCTTTGCGCGAGCATCAGCGTAAGCAGGGTCGTAACGCTTGTGGTGCTCAACGTAAACGTAGACACCCTTCTTCTGAGCGAGATCAACCAATGCCTGGTGCTCCTCAAGGACCTTGACAGCGGGCTTGGTGATCATGACATGGATGCCGCGCTCAATGGCATACTTTGCGATGGGGAAGTGGGTAGGGTCGGGGGTGAAGATTGTGATGGCATCGCCAGGCTTGAGAGCGTCAATGGCGGTCTTGTAAGCGTCGGGGTCGACCTTGTCGTTTTCTGGGAATGAGTCGAAGGAGGTGTCGAGGTTGTTGTAGACTTGTTGGATGTTCTTGTTGAGATGTTCGCCTGGGGAAGTTAGTTATGAGCATGACAATTGTGTACGGGAGATACTTACGAATAGCAGGGAACTTCTTGCCATTGACACCAACCATGCCCAGCTTGTTGACCTTTTCGCGACGGCGCAGATCAAAGAGACTGAGACCAACAACGCCAACCTTCTTGTCTGAACCAGAGGCACCGCCACCGACGAAACCGGTGGTGTACTCTCCAGTACCAATCTAAAGGCTCCGTATTAGCAAACTGACATGAATTGAGTGCGAGACTGGTGTTTTTGGATCAACTCACCATGAGAACATTGAGAGGCTCCATTGTGATGTTATGCCGAGGCGCAAGGCGGGGGAGGGGCAGAAGCTATGATGAGAGCAAAAACAGAGTATGAGGGTATATAAACGAGCTCCAAATTACGTATGAACATATACGAAGGTCAAATGAAACTCGAGACGGTGTAGAGACGAGGTCTAGAGTGCAATCATGAGAAGATGGACATGAAGGTTGAATACTGTTCTTATGAATGCTCGCTCATGTCTCCGCTAGCTTGGAACCAAAGCTGGGGGACAGTTCGGGGTTCTCTCCGGGCGTGATTGGAGGAAAAATGAGTCCCCGCGTCGAATCCCCCCAATCTTAAGGTAGAGGGATGGATAGCTTTGGGAATATGGAGTCATGATGCCGGATAAATCTTGTGTTGATGTGCTCATGTGAGTGTGGAGATGATACAGCTTCGCAGAAATCTGGGGGAGAAAGGGGTAAGGGGAAGAGATAAAACTGAATCCTTGAGATAATAGTGCCATTGCTATCCTATCCTGTTGTGGTTGATTTCGTGATCATATTGGCGGTGTTTGTCTCACATAGGTAGCTAACATCGGGGGTGGGGAAATCCAGTCGTGCTATGACAGAAACCGTCAAAATTGGAGAGAATGATCTTCACAGTAATTTACTGTACAGTGGCAATAGGTTATCATGACAGGATTCCTAGAAGCATTGAACTACCTAGTGAAGGATAGATTCATTTCCCATTCTGACTAGAGAGGCATTTCTCACAGGAACCATAAATTCTATGGAGCGTCTAGAAGCCAGAACCACCCCCAAACCCATGAGGATCATCACTATAAATCGCAACGAGGTGCAGTGAGGGGTACAGAGGATTCGTGCTTTGGAGGGGTCTTTATCCCCCCACCCCCACAGCACTAGAATCCCCGGCTCATGACCGGAAGCAATGGTAATCATGGGTGGTATGATTTGATGTTTACAGCAGCAGAGTTTAGTTACAGCTTGTGAATGTCAAACCGTTTCAGAGCCGTAGAAATTGTTGTTAACATCAATTGTCGTCACATAATCAAGTGCCGAGAGTCTATCAAAAGCTTACTCGCATCTAGTTCCAAGTAAATTGACCCCTCACGTAACACGGCATCGCCTGCCACGTTGGGGGTACCATCGTCAGAAATTCTCCGCCCACTCAGAGCCAGCCTTTGACTTACCCCATCAACACCAACGCCAAATTCCTCACCTCGAAACTTACACTGCCAAGTACCTAACTAACTCAGACGCACACACTCAGTGGAAGTACAGACATGTACAAGCACAGCCCGGTCACCTTCCGGTCAGTCTCGATAAACCATGCACTTTGCCTCTCTTACACACCGTGACGCCGCAAAATACAAGCCTTGGTCAGCTCGGGGTCCAAAGCAAAAGGGTGACTCTCCACCTAGACCTACACAATGTACACTACTGTAGAGCTCATATCCTGGCCGGCTAATCGACATCAGTGCGGGATGTTGAACATGGATTTGCCAAGCGATCCAACGGTTTCCTAGACCTCCAAGCCTCTGCCTCTTGTTCGTCCCGCCTAACCGGCTCCCCTCGTCTGTTCTAGCCAGCATCGAGACTGGTGATGGAAGAGGGTGCATCAATAGATGTCAGTGCGAGAGTTGTGTTATTCGTGGTGTTGGTTCGCTCTGATCGGAAGTGCCGATCTCGCATCCTATCAAACAGACCACCCGGCAGCTGAAGAGGCAATCAGTCATATTGGCATCTTCCTGGCCTGGGCACACTATCTGCAGCTGGTTTTATCTATCTGTCCGTCGACTTTAGCCGCAGCATGATGCGGCATTGCGGTGCATCATCTCATACCAGTGTACTCAATTTGCTTGGCGAGACCAGATTACGGAACGACGTATGACAGTCTCATAGCCTCATACTCAACATATCACTTCTGAGCTTTCTCTGCCGAGTGTTGCGCAACTCTTACCATCGCAAATGGATATTTTGGTGGTCCTCTCTTCTCCAGACTTACATTGCATTACTCCAATTGGGGGATGATCGAGCCGATACCCACACGGTCGTTTGAGCACTTGACTTCCCGAGGTGAATCCACCCCCAAACTGGTTACTGTTACCGCGAGGTACAGTAGCGTAGCGTAGCGAAGGTACCGAAAATGGATTTGTCGGTTCCATTCGACATGATGTCTTGAGGTTTATACGCTACCGTATGGTATGGTATGCTAGCTATAAAGTCCCTCTCCGTTTCATTTAAACCCCGGCTTGTCCTGTTCCGTTCTTGTTCGTTGCTGTCTGTCTTTTACTTTTCCTCCATCTTTGTCGTCTCTCATACTCCACTAGCCATCATTCTCCAACAAGCATCCCCAGGCACACCAGACATCTCATCATGACTACTTCTAACGGTGTTACCAACGGCCAAAATGGCCATGCCGCCACTTCCAAGTCGCTGCCTACCGGGATCTACGCCCCTGTCATGACCTTCTTCGACCCTGAGACTGAGGAGCTCGACATTCCCACCATTAAGAAGCACGCCGTGCGATTAGGTCAAGCTGGCCTGGCCGGTCTTGTTGCCATGGGCTCCAATGGCGAGGCTGTTCACTGCACACGTGAGGAGAAGATTGCTGTCACAAAGGCTACCCGAGAGGCCCTGGATGAGGCTGGTTTCCAATCCGTTCCCGTTTTCCTCGGAGCCACTGAGGGCAGTGTCAAGGGCACTATCGAGCTGAGCAAGCAGGCCGCTGAGGTTGGCGCTGCTGCCACTCTTGTTCTCCCTCCTTCTTATTACAAGGCCCAGATGAGTGAGGACGCCATTTACAACTACTTCACCGACCTCGCCGATGCAAGCCCTATCCCCATCGTTCTCTACAACTATCCTGGTGCTGTTGCTGGCCTTGACATGGACAGCGATCTCCTCATCAAGCTCGGCCAGCACCCCAACATTGTTGGCACAAAGTTTACCTGTGGAAGCACCGGTAAGCTCACCCGGGTTGCTCTCGCTACCGATGCCAAGACCCCCTTCCAAGAAGGCTCTGGTTACCTTGCCTTCGGCGGTATTGCCGACTTTACCATCCAGACTCTAGTCAGCGGCGGTAGCGGAATCATCGCTGGCGGTGCCAACGTCATGCCCAAGACCTGCGTCAAGGTTTGGGATCTCTACGTTAAGGGCAAGAAGGATGAGGCTCAAGCTCTCCAGAAGAAGCTCTCCAAGGCCGACTGGGTACTGACCAAGGCTGCCATTGCCGGCACCAAGTCTGCTATCCAGAGCTACTACGGCTATGGTGGCTACCCTCGACGACCCCTGCCCCGTCTCACCCCTGAACAAGCCAAGGGCATTGCTGAGGGTATCAAGGAGCTCATGGAGATTGAGAACTCACTATAGTTCAAGGTCGATGTTTGAATCTGTTGTTTGCTTGTCCAGTTGAAGACCACGGATATGGATGGGTATGAATTGGCATATAGCGTTGCATTTAATGACGAAAAGGACCCAATGGACTAGACATGGATTTTGGTATGGACCTGCACCGTCTGGACTTGGTCATGATTATAAAATTATGGATGTAAATGAATAAAAGGCTTAAGCGGAGCTATCATGGTATCTTATGTGAAACCTACTCATGAGCGATGGGTCTTTAACACACGTCATTTCACATGCTACCCCCTAAAAGATGAGCTGTCATGCCTGAGTGCATTGCGACCTCGCCGATCATGACTGCGGTAACCGGCGAATAGAAATGTTACTGTCTCAACCTTTTGACGCATGCTCGACCAGTCGATTTCGTGGTCGCCGTCACCCATACACCAGTATGCCAATCTCCAATAGTTCTGAATAGTTCATTACAAACAAGAAGAAATCATTATTTTCTTGCTTAACTTTTAATAATACCCTTCTGATGATGAGATTAACTGCAACTTCTTCTTTCATGATTATAAGATAGGTACTATTTGTTTAATTCCAGTTTGTTTTACTATCTATTTAAGATACCCTAGACCCTGCTGCGGAATACTGTAGACGTCATTGGTTACCTAGCCCCCGCGTCATCCTTTTGGGTATTAGTGAATTCAAGCTGGTCGGGTCTTCTTATCTCGATTGAGGAATTACCCTTTTTTGATACTAGTGGCTGCTCGGATAGGCCGATAGTCGCCGATCGTAACCACGGATATATCAACAACGCCCTTTTGTCAATAACCTCAATTCCATCTTACATAAGTCTTACACGGGGATACATAAAACTACTCTGACCCCCGCACCAAGTCTCTCTCCAGTTGGTTTTTCTCTCGTTCAATTACTTGGTGAGAGTGAAGATGCGTGAATCTGCCAGCGGCAGCGTAGCATCTGCCGTGGCCGAAAACGGCACGAATGCACTCAGCGATGAACGAACCCCGTTGCTCAAGTCTACGAGTCAATCTCAGAATCAAGATGCCGAACCACCCAGTGAAGCTCAAGGAGATGACCCTGATCGAGGTTTACCAGCAGGACAAGAGGAAGAGACAACCGTTGTTGCTGAGGAGGTATCAACTGGCCGGTTGGTTCTCATCTTTGGTACAGCGTGGATCGGAGTCTTCTTGGGTGCCATCGACTCTACTATTATTGCGACTCTCTCAGGACCAATTTCGAGCGAGTTTCAATCCCTCAGCTTGTTGTCATGGCTTGCAACTGCCTACCTCATCTCCAATGCCGCATGCCAACCTATTTCCGGGCGGTTGACAGATATCTTTGGCCGAGGGCCGGGTCTCGTATTCAGCAATATATTCTTCGCAGCCGGTAATCTCATTTGCGGTCTGGCCCGTGACCAGACTACCATGATCATAGGACGTGTTGTCGCAGGTATTGGAGGTGGTGGATTGATGAGCATCTCGACGTTCCTGGGCTCAGACCTGGTCCCTCTACGTAAGAGAGGCATTATCCAGGGCTTAGGTAACATCTGCTATGGATCTGGTGCAATGCTAGGTGGTGTGTTTGGCGGCTTGATTAATGATCACACATCCCAGGGCTGGAGACTTGCCTTCTTGATCCAAGTACCCCCAGTACTCGTCTCTGCTGTAGCAGTCCATTTCCTGGTCAGGGTTCCCCCTAAGCAGTCGGATAAGTCGTTTCTTGCACGAATTGACTTTATGGGGGCATTCTTGACATCCTCTTTCTTGGTGTTCCTGCTCTTGGGCCTCAACTCAGGCGGCAATATCGTCCCGTGGACTCATCCTCTCCCGCTGACCACGATACCTCTTGCCTTCATCACATTTGGCTTATTCTTGTTCTGGGAGAGTAAGGCCCGCCAACCAATCATACCAGTGAAGCTTCTTCTCGATCGGACTGTCTTGAACGCCTGTCTTTGCAATCTTGCCTGTACGATGGCGGTAATGGGGGCGCTCTTCTATGTTCCTCTGTACTTGCAGGTTCTTGGCAGTAGTGCCACACAATCTGGTATCCAGATTCTCCCGTCGCCGATCGGTATCTCAGTGGGATCTCTCCTTTCGGGCTTCATCATGAAGAGAACTGGAAAATACACCAAACTAGGTGTAGTGGGCTTGCTCTTCCTTATTGCGGGAGTTGTGGTTCTTACAATCCAAAATGAGCATAGTCCCAAGTGGCTGATGGGAGTTTCTTTCTTCTTGATCGGTTCTGGATATGGTGCAACCCTCACAACGACGTTGCTGGCATGCATTGCTGCTGTTGACCACTCTCAGCAGGCTGTCATCACCTCTGCAACCTGTGAGTTGATTAGACGTATTCTGTTGAGTTCGCATTGCTAATAAGCTTTAGATCTGGCACGCAGCCTCGGTAGTACTGTGGGAGTTACCATTGGCTCGGCCGTGTACCAAAACATCCTCAAAGCTAGACTTTGGGACAGATTCGGTGCCGAGCCTGGGGCTGCAGATGAGATTCGCCGCATCAGAGACGACCTGGATGAAATCAAGCATCTTCCTGAAGGATGGTATGACGGCGTCATCAGCTCCTTTGTAGAGGCCTTCAGGGGAGTGTGGCTTACACTGCTGGCCTTCGCAATCATTGGGCTATTGTGCATCTCGCTCATGAGGCAGCACACCCTCCATTCGACTCTTGAGAGGCGGTGATTACTCGAAGCGGAGTCGTAAATGAAGACTATATCGTAAGCGCGCGAAAGAGTTGGAAGAAAGAGAAATTGAAAATGATAGAAGGATAGATAGATTAAGGCAGTAATTGAAGATCCGTCCTAGGTAGACATGTAGTGAATCACGGATATTCGTGGATAATGTGACACGTTGAAGGCATTGGCAGTGCTGGGTGAAAGTTTCAGACAGCGCTCGAATGGAATCGGTGCTACTGATGAGTTATCTACAATTTCCATTTAAACTTCGTTCAAAAGGAAGACGCTTTTTGAAAGATGGCTTTCTTGGAGTCTCAGAATATATCGATCTCTCCCCATCCCTCGTCTTTGGATTTCAAGAACCATCAACATTGACCTTTCGTCTTCTACCCCAACCTTGAACTCTGGATGGCTTCGTAGATGAAACATTACTACTCCGTACATAGTTTACACCTCACCAGACCTCACCAGCCCCATCAAATCTGGTTCGATTCAAGCCACGACTGGTCACTATGGCCGAGTACAGCGATGGCAAAGTTATAGGTAGCTCTAGCAAAAATGCCTCGGCTGACTCTCCGGAACTCACTTCGGAGCTTACGCTGAGAGAGAAAAGTGGCGGAAGAGGCTACAATCATATTGGTCAGAATTTCCCCCGCTGCCTATGGTAACCTGCGACTTGATGCAGATGTCATATACAAGGACGTATGACGACAACTTGCTCTGATTTTAGTGATTTTAGTGATGCTATTGCAGGCTGTTTCAATAGTGAGCTAAGACTGGTTCTAAATTACCCGACGGACATTGCTGAACAACATACCGAAGCACTTTCTCTGTTGAGGACTCACTTAAGAGGCATATTATCCCTAATCTGAAAGTCGATAAACAGTTTTCTATCATTCGTTTCCCCGGAAGATCGACCGAGGCTTTGGTTAAGTCCAAGATTGGGAAACCAATGATGTCTGGTTGTCCTATGAGGCTCGTGTTGTTTGGACTAGCTTAATGATTATGGATGGAGAAAGTGAATAAAGAATGTATGGCAAAACTCTGCGTGCTGAAGCAAGCCATGGGTTCTGAAAGAGACCAGCTGTCGTGATTGTGCAATCCAACCCCCATGAACTCTGGGAACTGGTTCTTCTGTTGTTTCGACATAAAGCACCAACATGAAAGCTCATAAATTTGACATAAAGTAACGCAGATATAGACCTTTGGCAAAAAAGGTCTGAAGTCAGCCTGAGGTTGGTCTAGATCCATGATTGGAGCTTATACGGGCAGAGTCCAAAATCTAAAAACACAGGGGGTAGGCATAGGTCTTGGCCGCTCAAGTTACTAACGATACGCCCTTTTCCGGATACGATATAACGTCACTCACAGCCCAATATCATATTGATTGTATCGTGATATTACTTTGCATAGGCTAATCAACTCCTCTGTAAAAGGTATGGCCCTGGTCATGTCTTCATAAGAACATGCGTAGGCTTGCTTCTCATAAGTTGCAGGTGGAAACTCGTGACTTCTGCTACACCCATAAAACTTTGGATCATACACCCAGGCAGTGTACAATCTCCTTTGAGAGCTTTGTGATACACAAGTCGAGCTTGACAAGCCAGAAAACAACCGTTTTGAGACACTAATTAACTTTGTCATTTTTGGGAGCCATTCCTTCTGGCCAAGCGTTTTATGATATGGCCTAGACGATGACCAACCCTATTGGCCGAGAGGGAATCTTAAACTCGGCTTATATCATGCAAGAGTAATATCTTCATCATAAAATACTGTTCAAGGGATGTTCGCATTCCTGGGGTTGTGCAACTGAAGGGTCATATGGCAGTGTCTTACACTAACTGGATAATAGTTTCGGGGTTATTCACAACACAGACTACGGTCAAAGCTCGTATGCTTGCGGACATTTCAATCGGATATAACACAGGGCTAGAGCGACTAGCCACGAGATATTCAGAGACGGCGGCCGACGGACTTGTCGGTCTCCCAACTAACTATTAATTCCCGTCGACTACGGGAATATATATCGTAAGATGGCTTGAGCACTGTCCATAGTTAAAGATTTTGCAGATATATAATTTCCTGCAAAAGCTATGTTAATATATGTTGTAGAATTCTGTCGTCCTTGGTACGGCGTCCTGAACTGAGAGTCTAGATCTAGTCACCGTCTAAGACATTGAGGTCTGGAACGCCACCCCTACCGCTTTCACCGAAAAGCCACCTCGCTTGATGATAAAGTTTATTCGATTGTAAGAGGTGTCGTTAAGAAATGTTGCGGAAAGGCTGTTCGGATGATGGTGGTGGCCAGATTCGGAAAGAGATTCGCGGGCTAGACTCTGACGTGAAGTGAAGTTAAGTCAAGTCAAGCACGGACAACGATGGTACAACGTCTGCTATTCCCTCAAGCGTTGTTTCTGTAGGGCAGAGTGGCGAGAAGGTACAGTATCAGAGTGAGGCGTTGTCTGGACTGTACTGTTTGTTGGTCCCTTGAATGAAGATCAACTATTGTGTACCGCTTTCTTATAATCCATGATGATCAAAACATCATATTTCGCCTCTGGTTTACTACAAAGTCATCATTTGTTCAGGGTGTCTTAATCCGTACGACAAACTTCTGCTTTTGGGGGGTTGCCAAGATTCTTGTGTTCTCTGTCAGCGCGTCTCTGCTCAAGAACCGTTGAGTCAACTCTAAACACCGTGTAATGCTTCAGTGCTAGTCCCAGGAGCTATGGCCATTCAGCAACGGGTTCAGTGAGTGCATCTTTTTAGCTTCCGAGGGGGAATCTTGACAGGCGCCACACTTGACGGAAAAAGTAAGATGGTGGGCTCACTAAAGAGTGCCACTGTGTAACCTTCGACCGATCTACGGCCCGTTACGGGAGCCAAGATGGCCTAGTCTCCAGCGATCGCCCGGAGTTGTATCGGGAGACTCTGCCCAGGAGCACTTCATCCGAGCAACACTGACGCTTTGTAAGCTCTGTGGGTGGTTATGGCTTCACCTGATACGCCCAAAAATTCTCCTGTTATGTAAAAAAGTCCCCGAAACAGAGTTTTGGCGCCTTAGCCCAGATCTCGTAGATCATGATGGAGATTTTGGCTCACTGTATACCTGCTTATGGATCTTGTCCTCACTCAAGCGGCCGACCCTGATCTCTGAGGCTGAGGGTCTTGATGTGATGGGTCACATTCACATTCACATAATTATGATGCTGTTGGTTGAACCGGATCTGGGCTGTGAGATAGAGTTGCCGTGATGCAGGGGAAAATCTGCAAGGAACCAACAGCGGGCGCTCTCGAGACCCTGAATAGATATTTACCGTAGATCCTGTCTCACACACGCTTCTCTGTCTCACTCACTCATTCAACGAAAACGTTTCTCTTTCTCATAATGAAGCATCTTTTTATTCTCCTCAGTGCTTTGTGGTCTACACAGGCTGCTGCACAGAGATACACTTACACCACGCGCACCATGACAGAATGCTTCAGTGCAACTCAAACCAGCTTCGGCCAGGCTGAGCCAACACAAGGTGCTGACAAGTACTGGACTATTGATATGCCTGAATGTCAGGATTGTCTCTGCACAGAATGTGCCTACACAAATACATACACCACAACACTCGATGTCTTTTCACCATCAGGCATCGCCAAGTTCCCTTATCAAGTCAAGGAAGTATACAGGGGAATGTCAGCCATGCCGGCTGATGCTACCCCAACTGCTGTTCCTTATGGCTTCACCTCTGGCGTTGAGACCTGTAGCATCTGCGGTGACGAGCCAGTCACTGCAACTATGACATATCCTCGTGGTGACTCTCCATATCAAGAGGGCATACCTACAGCAACACTCGCTGCCCAGACTGCCTTCGAGCGTCCTTCAACATTACGAACTCAAGTAGCTGATACAGAAGCTACTGATTCTCCTTCAAATGAAAACAACACGCGACCTCTTGAAAACACTGTCCTTGAGCACAAGGCCATTCAATACAGTGGCCAGGGACCAGACATGGCCGACTTTGTCAAGTTCAGTCTTGCAAGCAGATCTGGCCCTAATGTCGACGACGTCGAGTCACAGACACCTGGAAAACCATCCAGGGATATCAATAGCTACGCCAAGATGCGATTTGACGCAGCTGAAGCAGCTCCATCCAAAGACGTTGGTGGTGCAGCAGCCAGCAAACACCCACCAGCTGGCGTTGCTATAGCTGTGCTTGTGCCTATAGCACTTCTGCTATAGAACAGCCAATAAAACAACAAGAAGAGAAGAACAAAAAATGAGGGAGATTTTCAGGAATGCATTCAGCACCGGCGTTGCATAACTCATCCATATTCGGAAATGTTTCGTTTATCCATTTAATGATTACCACGACCAACTACGGGAGGACAGGATACCACCAGAGCGTACAAGACGCCATTTGGAGAAAAGTAGAATAGCCAAAATATCAGCTAGATACCCCCTAATCAATAAAAATTGAATGTACTTTCAGGACAAACTTGTGGTGCTGGAAGGAGGCTTGACGAGGTTGGCGTGCCTTGCTTGGTCATACGGGATCGAGCACATCGGAGAGAACGTGATATGTTTCTTTCCGATTAAGTTATGACGGATTCCCTGTCCTGAAACCATTCCCATACTGAGCTTGGCGTGAAGGCTTTGAGTAATGTGATGCAGACCTGATAAACTTCAGTGCGAGTACACCGTACACACGGAGAAAAGCCCCAAAGTGTCACTCTCGTTGGAGACTCTTCTGGGGTAGTTACGCAGAAGTACAAAATTCAACCTTGTGCCAGATCCAGAAAACCTTCTTCTGAGGGGTTGTTGAGTTTGGTGATGCCTATTCTTTGGTGGGCTTATCATCCGTTTGCAGGTTAGTTCAAGACAAAGTACCCTTTTCCCCTGCGAGGCATACGTCGCATTTTTTGCACGCAGACTGACACTCTCTTTTGGGTTTAAGAACCGACAAAACACGGATTGCAGTGATAGCCAGAGAACTGGAAATAACTTCTGGCATATCACGAAACGGTGGCCTGAGATGAGAGCTTTCTTAAGGAGAACACGAAGTTTCGGGAGTTAACCCTTGTGCCCTCCAAATGACATGTGAGGTTCAGTACTGATGCTAGTACAAAGACAAGAAGAAGATACTTGCAATTCAGATTTGAGGAGTGACTTCTGGAGACGGAGTAATATTCCTGCGTGGATCCTCAAGGACTGCAATTTTCCAGTGCTTGATTCGAGTTTACTCATCAGACTCAGCCAGAGTCCTGTGTGAAAGACATTGCCGGCAGCTGTTGCGAGATATGACTAGGTATGCATCCAATTTCTTTCATTGCATTATCCAAAATGAACCATTTCAGAATGGTAGATCAGGATTTTTGATATTTTATAGAAATGGCAAAACCGAAGCTATTCCCATGTAGATACATGCCGGTGGAAAACGATAGGTGGAGGTAATAGACCCTTGTTGATGTGACCGTTTCACAGGCAGATTAGGTTGGACTTTGGGCCCCTTTAGAATCCGCTGTGGCTCTCATCGCGTAATTGCGACATTTTGTCAGTGACACGTTGATCAGAGTCAAATTTTGCATTGTATCTTCAAATCAATTCATGCCATATGAGTAATGAATCAAGAGTCACATTCACTTCGTGTTCAAGATGCATCTGCCGAGCAACCTAATGCAACAACAGCGAAGCATCCGTAGCATCCGGATAAACAACGTCATGAAAGTCAACAAAGCTGCGTAATGGTCATGGCGTCAGTCATTTTTTGTGTCCTCGTGCAGATCACATCCATCAGGTTATTAGTGAATTGACAACCGTTGGATTTTATAGAAGTGAGCAACACTGGCCACTCAAGCCCAACGTAATTACATGGGGCGCTTCGGATGGAGCTTATATAACAGTCGGAATAACGATGAAACTGCCGAGGCCTGTCACTCAGCTGAAGCATAAATTTAGATACCGCTATGCAGATTTCGGAATCCAGCGCGTTTAATTGGTGTTGACTCTGTTCGCTGTGGTCCCCTAAATTCTTCCCCGGTGGCGCAGCTGTGGCATTGGATGGTGATGTATGTGTCCGTAATGCCTTGGCGAGTCCTTGGGCATACAGTAAATTCCACAAGGCATCTTTGACAGTAACGCAGAACTTGTCGAGTCTTAGGGGTATTAAGCCCCTGAATTTAGCGCTGACATGGTCGATGAATTAGTCGATAATCTAGAGAACGACTTAAGTTATCGATTCCATTAGAGGAAAAAGATGAAGTCACACACAGCCACATCGAGACAGCCCTGTCACTGCAGCGCTGTTGCGTCTAGCAACGCGTGGCCAGCCAGTGGAGGCTTAGGCTTAGGCCTGCCCCGGCCTAGGTAGGCGGGCGTCATGCTGGAGGAGGTTCCGCTGGCCAGGGAACCTGAGTAGAACTGGAACCTGTTTCGTCGGGGTTCGGTTTCCAAGTTGACCATTGAACTTAATTCGCACTCATCCCAACGTCCACTAATGACTTGACCCTTTGTCAACACAAAACAACATCGATTCTATACACACATTCTAAATACTGATAACGCTCTTTGTTTGTGTTTTTTTTTTGCATTTTCATCTGATACATACTAGCGAGTTATCTCTTCAGAGGCATTGACGACGATCCGATTCATCTTGGCTTGAGACGACCTAAGCCATTGCGATTTCAGCTGAAAAGCCAACAAACGAGACACAGACATACTTTCGCAGCCTGATTTTTGCCTTTATCAACGAGCAGATTGCTTTCTCGAATCTTCTTCCAATCTTCCCTCCTACATATCTCGAAAGTCTTCACATCGACCTCCAATATGCGGTTTGAAATCGACCCCGACATTGTCCCCAACCTGAAACTTGGCCTTCACTCTTTCCAGATCATCATATCTCTGGTCGCATGGTGTCTGCAAATTGGTGTTTTCAATGCAAAGGACGCGGAGGTCACTGGAAGGAATGGCTGGACATTCGCAGTGGTATGTCAACATTTCGACGGCTATTCCGCAATGTGTATGGGAGCTAACGATACCTGCAGTGTTTCCTTTCTGTCCCAGCATGGATCTTCCTCATCATGACTCCCCGATGGGGCCGCACTCGACGCTTCGCTCAACCACATGCCATGCTTGCTGTTGACGCTGCTTTCACAATCATCTGGCTATCTGCCTTTGCTACTCAGGCTGCCTACAATGCCGCTGGTCAATGCGGAACGGCCTGCGGCATCAGCAAGGGTGTTGTCGGTTGTGGTGTTCTGGTAACGTATGTGCTTCAACTTGATCTCTGCTGGATATTTACTAACCTCTCCTGTAGCCTCCTCTTTGCTGGTTCAACTTTTGTTTCCGCGTTTACCCTCAACTACTACAACAACCACAACATCCTGCCAGGTTACGACAACCGCCAGATGGGCAGCGACAACATCGACCCTGACAAGGCTGCGTTCTCCATGGCCCCTCATGGCGATGAGGCTTACGAGCGAGTCGACATGGACGATCACGAGCCCTCAGGCAGTGCCTATGGTGGTGGCTATAACAACAACAGCTATAACAGCCACTCCCGCTATGGCGATGCCAACCCCTATAGCGCCGATGACGAGGATCCCGACCGTTTTGGTGCCCTTCCCCCTCGGAACAACACCCTCTTCGACAACGACACTGAGTACCACTCCGGCGGTGCTCCTCCATCAATGCCAGCCAGCTATGCCAACCCAACAGGCGGTCATCCTTACGAGGATGTCCCCGCACAATTCCCCGCCGCCAACTACGATAGGGGGCACTAAGTAGTAACAGCGTGAGAAATGAAAGAAAGGATATATTGGTCTCTTTTTTATGCAACGGTGTTCATTTTGATTGGGCGTGGAATAGCCTGGGAAACTGCGTCTGGGATGCGGGCTTCACATGTTTTGTACGGTAGATAACGCCTCTGGTCGAGGAGGGGCATTTAACGGCGTCATGACTTTCGCGGAGACAAGGGAGATGGATGAGGCCTTTGGCTGGGTATGAGCTAACTTAGACATTGCATCCACGCACACACAAATATGTATAAGGCACTTTGGATTCTCCCATGCTTGCGGTTATTCTATATTTTGGACAGTATAAAAGTTTGGCCGTGTGAAATGAAAAGTATACGGCGTGTTATATTTTGAGATGCTCGAATCCAACTCCCAACGCCTTCTGTTCTTAAGCCAGTTTTGAAGCTCCATACTTGAAGATTTAGCGATTCCACCTTATTCAACCCCAAAGCCCTATTCTTCTTCCGTGTATCCCGCTTCTACTCCTTGTTCATCTTGCGGATTCGCTTGGCAATATCAGCTGCGGTCTGCTGCATGGGGTTCAACTTTCGGTCCCTGGCCATGGCCGCTGTATCATCACCATACTTGGCCACGAGCTTATCCAACCATTCCTTCTCCCGGGTACTCTGATGTCTCTTCTTGGGAAGATCGGGCTGTTTGCTCTGCTCCAGAAGAGTCTTGACAACATCGGTCGCATCAGCGTCGTCCTCAATGCCGCCCCACTCCTCAGCAGGCTCAGCGTCACTGTCGTTATCGAGGTCGTTCAGAGGATCGTTAAGCGGGTTAGGCTTGGCCTCGCCGAGGATACGAATAATCTTTCCGTCAGCATCGCGCTCGACACGTGCCTCGGATACAATGGCGTTCTCGATGGTGGCGATGGAGAAGGGATCATTGGGGTATGCGCGGGTTGTGGTTGCGCCGAGCTTCTTCTCTGTTCCACCGGTAGGAGCCTTGAGACGCGCTACGAGACCGAGACGACGGTAATTTTGAGAAAGGGTCTCCTTCTTGTTCCTTTGAGGAGTTAGCTTTGCGCTTTTGTCCGTGGCTTGGGGATTGGCCATACCAGTTCTTGGCAATGGCATCGTTGCCTCGGGGGTTAAGGATCTTCTTGGATCTATTAAGTTGACGGATAGGCTGCCGGCCTGAGCGGGCCTTCTTCTTTTGGAGTTCGCGACCCATGGTTGATAATATGAATTCTTGTGTTAGTTGAGATGTCGATAATTCAAGACGCTTAAGGCGTCCAAAAAATGCCCGCCAAAATTTGATCGCAAAGTCTTATCGATAAGAGAAGTGGGACGCTAGTGGAAAGTATTCCGACATGCCAACAACCTCTCTTTATATACCTTGAACAGTACGAGCAACAAGAAAAGCTTCTGTAATGATGATTCCAACAAATCTTGTAAGAAAAGCGCGTCTTGCCTGGATCACATCTTATAATGGAGTCGGTGGTTTCTGGAATCATCTCATCTCGCTCACACAAACCTATTAAGTCTGGTCCACCAAATTCATGCCAAAACCCCACGTCATTCATTAATCGATCGTCTATATCTACCTAATATCCAACTTCTCAAGAGTTATTAAACCTTGAACTTCCGAGGATCCAGCTTGTCAACGTCAGCGCTCTTCGCCCCTCCATCAAACACAAATTCGGACATGAGCTTGCCCGTCCCAGGACCATTCTGAATTCCCCAGCATGTGTGTCCTGCAGCAACGAATAAGCCAGGCACAGTCGTTCTGCCGATTAAAGGTCCGCTCTCTTGTCCAAAGCGAATATGCCTTGGGAGATAACATGCTTGTTTTGCCTTGATGGGCGCGGCGGCTAAAATGGGACTGAAAGTGCTGATATATGAGATTATGTCGTCGCACTGAGCCTCGTCGCATTCGACTTGATCTGCTGTTTCTGGTAACGGGACATTTGTATCTGGTTCACCACAGGCATAGGCCTCATTAAAAGGCCGAGCATAAATCTCTGGATCAACATTGCCCCTGTGTCTCCTTTTCTGTCCCATCTTAGCACGATGCTCGGGGATAAAATCTGGAGGGAGCTGAATATCTGTAAAGACAGCATACGGGCTAACGTTCGCGTCAAAGACAACGCTATGCGCTCTCAGCCCCTCGATCCTGGCTCGAGGTAAGACTTTGTTCGTCCATGGACCAGCTGCCACGACTACATCTGTCACGCTGGCAATGGTCTTCGTCTCGCCGGTGTTGCGATCTAGATACTCTATGCTTTCGACGCCATTCTTTGTGGAATTTATCTTGATTACCTTAGCGTTAGTGTGTATTAGAGCCCCCCCTTGCTGAGCAAGTTCTGCGATTGCTGTTGTGAAATGCAGGGGATGCACTTGAGATGTTTCTGTCTTTCCAGGTGCGCCCATCTCAGACCAGCTATTGATGATGGTATGGTCTACCCAGTCAAGATCCTCCGGTAAGATCCCTTCTTCTAGGAGTTCCTCTGCGGCGCCATTTTTCTTCGGCAGTTTCTCCCAGTCTTTTCCATTCTCATTGCCGTTTGCGCTGCCATTTCCGTGGGCTTGGAGTGATTTGATCTTGTCACGCGTCACGACAGCATCAAAGCTTCCGCAGCCGAGTTGGCGATAACCCCATCTTTGAGGCCCGTCATGCTCAGCAGCCAACTCGGCATGCAAGCGATATGAGAGAGGAACTAGGCATTCTGGATATGCCCAGAGGGCGAGAAGACCGCCAGCTTTGCCTGATGCACCTTGTGCGATAGTAGGAGCAGCCTCAAGAAGGGTAATAGTATGTAAGGCTGGGTTGAATTTCGAATGGCGTGTTAGATAGTAGGCCGTGGTTGAGCCAATGATGCCGCCTCCTGATAATTTTATCAGCCTTATGTGGTCCGATGTATGAGATGAGGTTGTTGAGATATGACGGGGATAATAGAGAGCCCTGTAAGTGGCGAGGTGACTTACCAACGACGACGATGTTTCTCTTTGCGTCCATATCCAACAGGACACGAGTAAGCCGACTTGAAATGAACAAAATTGAGTTGAGAAGCAAGATTCAAGCTGTAATCTAGGTACTTGTCATGAGCATGATCAACGTTTTGGCGTCCGATCAAATGGGAACCGGAAAGAGTTGGGGTCTAGTAGTGACGTACAGACCGCGCCACCACCGCCACATACACTTTAGATAAGTCTTTATCGATAAGAGATAAAGCGGCCGCTCCTCTGAGAATCCATGAATGTCTTTAGCGGGGCAGCTCCGAAATCCGAACCGGAGCTATTACCGAGCCGGGGAGTAGCTATGAAATAAATCGGCAGAGTGTTGCACCGATATCAATTGATTCCAAATAGAAGAAGAGAGATTGGCAGAATTATATAAAAAGACCGAGTGTGTAGAAACAGCCTCTGATATTAAGTTATACAGTTGAAGCTATGTTTGTAGTGCATATCTTGTTCTGATTAGCGAGTGATAGTCTTCAGCTGGGCACTTTAACCGCTTTTGACCAGATATATCCTTCTATTATACTTCAGCTCACATAAACGTGAAACATATAAAACAATTTAGTCAACGTCAGGAATAATTCCAAATAGGTACCTATTATCTATCTGAATCCTCGGTAACGGCGGAATTGGAGACCCCGATCACTCCACCCCGAATACGTCACCAAACCAAAAATGGAGTCAAGTGCCGAGGCTTGTAGAAGTGTAGAAGCAGTCTCCATACAATCAATTACCGTTATTGTTTAACTCGAATTGTTTCTTCAGGTTTATTCCCTGCTACTCTACTACCAATTCTACTACACCTAGGTATACCTGTACCTGCACCACCTGTACCTATCTAATGTCCCTGTGGCGTGCTACTGCTCCTCGTTGGTTGACTTTACGGCCATCATCGAGTTCCAGTTCCCGCTGGCTTAATAAATACTACACCACCACCGCTTCGACTTCTTTTCGTTCCCCGCCATTTTCACCTCTCAACACAAAACACAACAGTCCTCACCAGAGAAATATCACACATAACCATTTTCGTCATCTGAGTACAACCTCAAAGATGGCTTCTGCTACTAGCTTTTATGACTTTAAGCCTCTTGACAGTATGTGTCTCCCCTCTAATACCCCGCCTTAACCACACCACTTTCATGGTAACCTTCTCATAACTCTCAACTAACACATTTCAGAGCGCGGTCAAGAGGTTCCCCTCGCCGACTACAAGGGCAAGGTCGTCCTCATTGTCAACACAGCCTCCAAGTGCGGCTTCACTCCCCAGTATGCTGGTCTCGAGAAGCTCTGGACCAAGCTCAAGGAGAAGTACCCTGAGGACTTTGTCATTCTCGGCTTCCCCTGCAACCAGTTCGGCGGCCAAGAGCCCGGCACCGACGACGACATCCAGGAGTTCTGCCAGCTCAACTACGGTGTGACTTTCCCCATCATGCAGAAGACCGAGGTCAACGGCGACAACACCAACCCTCTTTGGGCCTGGCTCAAGGACCAGCAGTCGGGTCTTTTGGGCCTCAAGCGCATCAAGTGGAACTTTGAGAAGTTCCTTGTTGGACGGGATGGAAAGGTCAAGGGACGCTGGGCTAGCACCACCAAGCCCGAGACTCTGGAGGAGCCTATCCTGAAGGCTCTTGCTGAGAAGGCTGATGCTTAATTTGAGATGAGTGAACGACAAAAAGTGTCGCTGCTGAACCCTTTCAATCTAAAACGAGATACCCTGTTGGGGCCAGACAGCGGCACGAGGATTATGAAGTTTTGATGAGGGCTTTTAGGCCCAAGCGTACTGCCACATAAACTAATACAAGGATTCAACCAACTTTGAACTGTTTTGCCCGTAACATCTGATAATCATGAAACTTTGTGGCTTGGCGTCATTCGTCACATTGCAATCATTTTGACGTACCAATCAGTAGCCTAATGAACGGATAAATCATTTGACTACCTATGTATGCCCGAACCATTTTTACTACTGCAACAGCTTTTATGTGATACCATAGTATCTTTTCTCATCTCACATACCTCCAATCATCCGTGGCTACTTACACCCAACCAACACACAATCTCATACCAAGACCTCACCCCAGATTTCCTCAACCACTCATATTACACGTTTTCATAGTAATACCTAGTTCCGGGGTCGTACTCGAGCAAGACCTCCGCTTCCATGGTATCAACTTGCGCGATAACTTGTTGCCATATGTAAATCTCAAAAGCTCCTGGCATGATGGCAGGAACAGTGACAGCACATCTGAAGGTTCCCTCCCCCTCAGGACTTAGGATCATGACGAGATTACGCCCGGGCAGGCGATAGAATCCTGGAGTGTTATCAGACGGATTCCAGCTAACCACCATTCCTGGCCGAAGACGCTCTTTGAATGGAACATCTGCCATTTCGGGTCTTGGGTCTTGGCTTGAAAGTCCCTGTTTTCCGGCTTCTTCTTTCTCTGACTTGGCGTCTTTCTGGGTCGCCTTTGACATGTTGTTGGCAGCCCGCTGTGAATCGATGTGAAGACGCCAGAATTTGGCTTGGAAGGCGGTCGCTTGTTCGAGCGTGACGCCCGGGGTCTTGAGGCAGCGTGTGATGAACTCTGGAACCGGGAGTCGAAGAAGTTGGATACCCGTCTCTTTGGGTGCGAGAGCCGTAGGGGAAACGGGCGGGGTGCCAGACTGTAGATGGTGTTAGCAAGTTGTTCTTATTGACAGCAAGCTAGTACTCGATGACTTACGTTCTTGAGAATCCAGTCATGGAGCAGATCCTGGGGCCAGGTGCTCGGCTTTGAAGCATCATATTTCGGCACGGCAGCTTTAGGGACGGTGATTCTCAGCATTTCTCCGTATCTCAGCGTGTTCTTGGTCGCGCCAACGTCAAGGAAGCTTGGGTTGACACAGGCTACGACGACGGTTTTGCAGCTGCGCTCAGCAGCAGGATCAAAAACATGTTTCAGAACTTTAGTCAGAGCGCTCTGCCGAAACGGTACGTAGACCTTCTTGCCAGTGGCGAGACCTGCAGCATCGACACTGGCTCTCCCGCGGATACAGTCCTTGAGCACGGAAAGACTAGCATTGATCTCTCGAGATTCTTTGATCCGCTGGGCTGAATGCTCTGTGACGTCTCTTGCAGCCTCTGAACCAGCAAGGTCAATCAGATAGAGCAGCCCATCGTCAGATTGGGGAAGCTCAGGGTTCTCGAGGCGAATCTTGCAGATAGCATGCGAGCGGGACGAAGAGTCGTTCTTCTGCGTAGAAGCAGTGCGTCGGAAAGATGCAGCATTGTTGATGTGCTTGATCAAAGTATCCGAATCTGTGACGTGGTACTCTGAAGCGCCAGCGAGATGAGTCGACCCGAAGGAGTCCTCCAGGATAGAGATGGGTTTGCGAGCGTTGAGGAGATCGGATGCTGAGTTACCCGCGAGTTCGATGATTGAGATAAAGATGTTGCGGGTGCCCTGATCATCACCCGAGAAGAGTGTTTCGGCGATGAGGCGCTCGAGACCACTGACAGTGTATGTTTTGCCCGAACCTGTCTGTCCGTAGGCGAACATGGTGCTAACACCGCCGCCCCAAGCCCAGGGGACAAGAGGCTTAACGAGCTCCTGGTAGATGCCTTCGGTTGTGTCTTCGGAGTTGAAGACCCTATCTACGCGATAGTTTGTAGACTTTCATCTGTCAGTAACCCTTCTATAGCTTTATACGAGATATCTTGTACTCACCACCAGAGGAGGAGGTCCCCTGACTGGTCTCCGCAGTTCATGTAAGTCAATCACGCCAGGTGCGTTTTTTCGAGGAAAGGCGCCAATCAACTGTCCTCCTTCTTTCTCGTCATCTAGCATCGGCCTAAGACGAGTAGCAATAGTGATGTCAGGGTTGGATTCTTCATTGCTGGTCTTGGACTTGACAGGTGTTGGTTTGAAGCGATTCACCAGCTCCTGATAGCGTTGAGCGTGATCAAGAAAGAATTGATCCATGGTTGCAATGAGATTCGTGAGCTTAATGGGTATTAGAAACTGTGAGCTTTGTGTTCTTGACTAAAATCAATCTCTCTGTTGAGATACTCTCCTGATATACTCTTCAAGAATGATGGTGCCTAAACGATGTGAACTGCAAGCTCTGTTGTGGCGCTCTGACCCAGCAACCACTTATTACACGTGACAGGGTCGCTCTACGTAAATATTATTGAATATTAATAGTTCTTTTGGCTGACCTGAACTGGGTCAAGGCAGAGAAATTACTGTGGTACACCGTTTGGTTGTTGCGGTTGTGATATGTGACACTTAATATGCTACGTTTGAGTGTGCGTCAAAAGTGGCTTGTTGCCGCAAGCGCCAGTTAATTCTAACCTCCATTTAAACATAGCTCTGGATATAGACTTCAACATAATTCGCTATAAAGTTCTTACTCTAATAGCTTGTTTACAATATGTATGTACCAATAAATACGAAACCCGTAAGAGCTGAAGTTATCACTCAAACCAAGCTACCAGGCATTATTCATATCCTGCACCAAGCTCAGCGATAGATGCCAGGTAGCTGTTTCAGGAACCGAATCTCTTTTATGACATTTCAATTATCATCAAGCTAGGTCTCCCAGTAGTTAGATTTGTTTTCTCTGCTGCCTATTTATCCCTGTTTTGCGGAATACAGATAATATAATAGAGCGGAATCCCGGTAGGCAACAGTTTAAGAAGGGCACTAATACTTTAAACTACATTATACTGTTCAATTAATTCCGCTGTGGCATTTTTCCGATTAGATTGTCTCAGGCAATGATCTGATCGTGTCATCTTTCTGATATATCTACAAATCCGTTACTATTAAGCCTTACATGATGGCCAACCACTATCTGCCGTATCACATTTGTTCTCCTTCCTTATTTCTCTTGTCTTAAAAAGCAATCCAAGTCAATATAAATTGCCTCCATGTCCAAAAGACCAGGAGGCTCGATTATAAGACACTAATGAAAGGCTTCGGCAGCAATGAAACCACTGTTTGCGAAAGTCAGGTCACGGGCTGTCTCGAGCTCGGAACAATATCTTGAACCTTCTGAAGATGTGCAGGCTAGCGATCAGTTGAAGTGAGTTTATCAGTCTAAGCCTTTGCATAGAGCTTCTATATGAATGCTCCAGGGTATCTGTCATCTGGAGTTGATCTTTATTCAAGGATACTGGAGACTCCTTTTCTGAGAATATTTTTGATTCAATTCAAGGGGTTTGGTTTTGGGCTTCACAACTACCAAGGATAGTTTTATACGGCAGCAATAAATCTGGGGGTTTTACCACCGGCTTTGAAAACCCGACTAGATATTCATTTCAAGTAATGGCTTCCACTGCCAACTGTGCCATCAACAGAGAATTGTTTTCGGTTACAACAAATTCCAATCGCTTCTTGTTCATAGACGAACAGGAAAATGATTCGTCTTCCTTTGCTGCTCTCAATATTAAAAGCATAGCTGAAATGGGTTATACCAAGCTTGACCTAATAGGAGATTTGGGCTTTAGGAAGATGATCTGTTATCAAGGCCTGCTGTCTTACACCTAGACACCTATTCTCATATACATCGAGAGACAAGCGCTGAGTATATGATACAATACCTTCGAAGTTACAGGGGTAAGTCGCAGCCATCTTGGTCTACGGATGGCTTTCGGGTACTAAGGGCCAACAGAGCCTTAATCAGGCAGACATAACGCAAACCCTACGATTACCACGC
Organism: Fusarium sp. NRRL 25184; assembly: GCA_013755755.1. Taxonomy (NCBI): domain Eukaryota; kingdom Fungi; phylum Ascomycota; class Sordariomycetes; order Hypocreales; family Nectriaceae; genus Fusarium; species Fusarium sp. NRRL 25184. The sequence goes on from JABSSZ010000196.1 coordinate 36,260, forward strand.
CTCGGGGTTCCTGTTGTCAAACTCCACTGCAGAGCTACGAAAGAGCCGTTCTACATGTTGTGCTAGGTATCCATTGCGTTCGAAGACTGGCCGAGGATCGCAATTACTGAAAAAAGCTCCTGCCATCACATCTACTAACATCATCGCCCAAGTCTCAGTCATCTAGGTTGTACAGGGCAAGGTCGAAAGCAAACGTAAGTTGAGCCACTTGTAAGACTTCAAGACAACATCTGGTGTCAATAACAAACCCAGCCGTGCGATAAGCTCTCCGTGAAACGCTAACAAGTATCAAGTCCTACACACCTGTGTTTATTACCTTATATCTGCGAGTCCCGTCCTCCATTTTGCGGTGCGCGAATGTGTCAGCGCCTGCTATTACCAATGAATGGATGTTGATGAGGGAGGACATTATGAAGAGAATAGGATCTGCTGCCTATATCACCGGAATCACCGAAGTCGTACAGCCGCAGTAGAGCCGTATAAGATATCACATCCAGCAGTAAGGGATGACGCCAAGGCCAGAGTGACCACCATGTCATACGGGGCAATCTAATGATCCTCATCGGTGGTCGAGATTCAAAGGCCGCGAATGATCCCCGACGACGTCTGGTGCCAGATCGGAGAGGAAAATTCGGCATTGCGATCTGATCATGAGAGTAAGCCTTCAGCCTGAATCAACGGTCCTGATCCAATCAACGCTTTGCGGCTTTGGTTCCCCTTGTTCCAACAGCTTGTCCAAGAATCCTACCCTAGATAATGTGGTGGCAGAATCCCATGCCTCAAAATGAGGAAACCGTATAAAGCGGATATAAACTTACCACAGCATAGTGCACTCAACTACGGTCGCTCATTGTTTGTCCAGTGAAACGGTAATGCTTTCAGGGTAACTTTCCTGCCATCCATCGACGAAAACGATGCTCAGAAACAATCTTCAGTAAGCCCGGGCTCGAAATATGATAGTACTTGGTGATGCGGATGCTTGTGATAACAAACTGATGTCCTGTCGTCACTATTTCGGTCAAGAATCCTTTTGACGAGGCTTTGTAGATAATTACCAGAAACTCATGGTTGTGATATCATCTGTCTGTGAAGGTCAACGTAACAAACAACATGTATCCTCAACGAGGAAAGATCTTTGTTCCGATATACATAATAGCCCTGTGGTTTCTTCTGCCACATTGGTTGACAGATCTTGATCCGAAAGCACCAGGATTCAGCCAAAACGACGTCGAACCACTGGAAGCGAGGCTCATCATTGCCATCTCAGATATCCAACTGACGTCGCTTTTCCTTACCCTAGATTTGTTGCAATTTACACTTCCCTCAAAAAGGCTTATCTCGAGCTGCCACACAACGACATCATCATCATCATTGTCGTCATCTTCCAGAGCTCGCCTGTACATTGGATTGATTGGATGTCCTGATCAAGCCACCGTCAGACTTGGCCATCAGCCTACCGAGTGTCGATCACTGATCGTCCACCGCGCACCGAGAGAGGCCGAAAGCCACAATCTGTATACCCTGCACTGAGGAAGCGGAAAGCCTTCCGCCGTCAGATAGTGAAGAAACTTTTACCTTGGATAACCACGACATGCCATCTCTTCTTCTGCGTTGCCTTCCCCGGATTTCCAGAAGTCTGCAATGCCACCCTCCCCCACACAGAACGGCCGCACGCCAACACCAAGCGGTAAGGGAGATGACGGGAGCCAAATAAATGCAGGTTCAAGATCGTCAAACTCAAGCCCACTAGCCACTTGGCTTTTGAGACTGTTCCGTATCGAGAAGTAAAACTGCAATTACCTGAGACAGAAAACTCAAAGGTAAAGAGATTTCGCAACCTCTTTGCTCTATGGCCAACGCTACCGGCCCTTCGTCGGGTTGTGTATCGAGGCAGCTTGAGAATTACGTACAAACGACGAATAAAAGATAGGGGAGTGAGCTTTCGAATGCGATTGCTAGCTGAATACCGCAAATTAGGTATCCACCTGTCTGACAAGCAAAACGTGTTGGTTGCGATGCCGCCTGAGGGTCATGAAGCGAGTTGATAGGACAGTTTTCGACCATGTTAACGCGATGCACGTCGTTCGATAGCATGGTGACCTGCCATGCGTCACTGCGCTGCAAAAAACCTATGTATGTACCAATCTCTCGTCCCGTGTGGAGAAATGTTGCTTCGTCCGTTGTTAGAATTGCTCCGCCCCTCCAGACCATCTCAAGCCATCACGAAAAGTCTGGGGAATGCGGGGGACGAATGGGGAGCATTCTTATGGTAATGACCGTCCCGCTTTGTCTGTAGGAACGCATACGGTATTCGAACGGTCGACGTAGAACTGAAAGAGCCAAGCTGCAGGCAGGATATCTTTATCAGCGTCCATGATTTCCGGAGCATTGTTCGCGCACGAGACCCATATCAACCCGTCGTTTATGTGAATCAAGTGGAACTTTTGCACTATGAGAGCGGAGAGCCATACCACGCAGCGCGCCAACGCTTTCATGCCCACGAGGTTCCATGGCTACCAGGGCATGCGTGTACTTGTAAATGTGCTGGCGGTGACTACAACTCCTCTAATAAATCTCCTAAATGGCCTTCTACAAACGCCCAAGTCCTGCGTTAAGGGAGTGGTGTGGCTGATCTATGAACCGCCATCATGCTATCAAGGGCTCGGCCCTTTGCGGCTTGACGATTTTCCATACTCGGCACAAGGGACCTGAGAAGAATCGACTGTTGAAGCCGCACGAGCCAACTCAGTGACGGTGAGAGTCCGAGACAAACAGCCCAAGTTGTTTATTGGAAGCCGAAACTCAAAGACAGGTTATGTGCATGAGGGTACCTGGCCATCCCCGCGCTGGCAATCTCATGACACACCAACACCAAGAGACGCGGGGTCAGTAGGGTTCTCCATCTTCTTGTCGGGGCTGTTGGAGATCAAGGGTGGCTGCCAAAGAACTTGGCTAGACGCGTTGGGAAGCCCCCTGGCCCGACTTTTAGTCAAAACAGCGATACTATTACGTGATAATAAACTATGTCCAGCACGTGAAGACGAGATTGAATGAGGCCGACATCAAAACTCGCATCGGTAGCTGTCCGCCCAGTTTGCGGGGAAATCTGGGGACGTGGAGACGATACTTTGAGTACCCTTTCATGAGAGATTTCAGGGACTTGTTGTTGCATGGCTTTGGGGTTTCTGGATGTCGATCAAAGCCGTTGTCATGAACTCCTCGGGCCCTAGACCGTTCAGGTAGATGGCCAGGGGAGCCTCGGCTCAGATAAACTAGGGTGAGATTTGCTTTTTGAACCCTAGTCCCGTTTGTCCAAACTCCAAACTGTTTCAATCGATCAATGACAGGCTAACTTTGCTAGACTTTGATATCATGATACCTAAAAGCATCAGCACCATAAAACTTTGACGAGTAGCCATGATGCGTACCTGAGTCGAGGGGGACCGATCATAACCGACAGACGTCCTGCCACACCATAATAGACCAAGCCTCCAGCCTAGCAGCATTCAAGCCAACGTGAATGGCCTAATTGAAACTAGCAGTGGTTCGACCGGAGCAGTCGGGTCCTGGTATAATTCAGGACCAATCTTGATTCGCTCACCATTACCTTACCAGCAACGTAGCATTCAACCTCATCTCAGGCTTGTGGCAAATCGGACATGAACCCCAACTCGTCAATGTCGGTTGCCTCCCTCGTGAAGCGATATCAGAATCCACGAGTCGCCGAAAGACGAGATAAAGAATGGTGGAATTACCCATTGCTTCAAAAATTCTTGGAAGAACATGGCTATGTTAGTGGTTGATGGGAAGAGACCGACTTCTCCTTAGCCTAGCTCAATAGCCGCGTGAAGCAGACATGGGGAACTCGCTTAGGCAGGGGTTGTGCAAGCAAGCGGCTCGAATTGAAGCAGTGTGAAGACACCGTCAGCTCCTGTCGGACATTTGTGTCTCGGGTATTGGCGAAGAGCGTTTTCAACAAGGATTAGCCATGATTGCGCGAATAAAGGATAAGTAAGGGCCAGCCAGTATTCAACTTGGTTGCCATCAAGAAAAATGATTGCTTTGAGGTTTCGCACACCTTAATTTACTTTGCATTCAATGCATATCAGCTCTCAGGCAAAAGCGTAGTATACAACTCGGGTGAGTGGGAATCCGATCAAAAAATAGACATTCAGATGCGAGCCAAGACGTAAAACGATACCGAGGCGGTCATTAGAACCGAAAATAGCTTGTTCCTAGTATCATAATAAGATGCGACTATGACCAAAGGCTTGAGACAGCCCTGGGTCCCTAGTTCGACTTGGGCCCTGGACTGCTCTAGTTTTTCGTAATGTAGCGCTTGCTTCTTGATTTTCCAGCGATGAGAAACGAGACACTCATCAATCGCATTAGCAGCCAATGAAAAGAGACCATCGTAACTGAATAAGGTTGATGAGCCGGCGACAGGGACCGTGATGACCGAGCCTGATTGGCATGGATATGCCTCGCTGTCAGTGAATGGTTGCTGCTTCTAAGCGGCCCCCTGTCGCTCTGGGAGAGATTGGTAGTGCTGGAAGAGAGGGCTAGAGGGCTTTTTGCAAAGTGCGAGGCTTAGACCTTAGCTTGGCTTCCATGCAGCATCGTTCGGTCCTTCTAACGCACGATTTTATCGTTTAGTGTATGCGGCTAGAACCAAGCCCAAGCTTGGTTCGGAATAGCTACCAATGTAGACCCTTGCCGCCCCCCGCACACCGTCCCTGTCGATACGTTGGATTGACTGGCTTGTGTGTTGATTGATTGCTTCAAAAAAAAGAGGCGCCGGTAGTCGATTCCAGGTCACGGCATTCAACCGTTGAAGCTTTATGACCTATATTGTTGTAGTCTTTACCGCGTCGTCCGCTGAGGAAAAACCTCTATACCTAGTACTCCCACCACTGTCGCAGCCACTGTTGTCACCACGCGGTTTTAAAGCAGGGGTCTCTCGCAGGACTTGATGACGAGCGATTGCCAACATTTGCAAACGCATGTTTGATGATCCGACCCTTTTTGCATGTATTGCATGTCAAGCAGTTACTGAGAGCCCACATAGTGACTTTAAGGTCAAGTCCACTGAATCTTGGCTTTCAACGGAGGAAGATAAGAGTTTTGCCTAGTTCTGTCGGTGAGCGGAAGGTCCGGCGTCAAGACGTTTTGCAATGAAGAAGTTCTCCATCAATAGTGTTGTTTCCAACCAGCCTTGGGAGTTTTCAAAATTCAAGGGTTAGGATAAGCGTCGGGGTCGGATTTGCAGGGACCGGCTCTCGTTCAAGGGCTTTGTGCAAGGAACTCTTGAAATGACGATGGAAAGAGTTGTGATCAGCCTGGAAGGGTTCATGCATCTATATCGAGTTTAGAGATCAGCGACGATCACATTTAGGAGACTCTTTATTTGGTCCGCTTGTGTCTCAAGTCTTCCTTTCACATCTGCATCCCAGGAGTTGTGTATGAGCCCAAGCCCTGTCGTGTTCGGGCTCCCAACCTTCGGGTTGATCCCGGTTTAGTGGACATTTTCCTAATCCCTGACCGAAGGATCGGTACTCTTGTAGACACCGATGAGACTCTGCAGCCGCTAAAGCTGACCTGCGCAAGATGATCACTGCCTTATCGGCTCCTGATAGTGTGTGTTTGAGATTGGTCCTCTCTCGGGACCGGCCGACACTTGCGAGCAACGCTGGATTGGATTTGAGCAGTACCGAGCTGGCTCTGGACCTGAAGATAGAAGAGCCGAATTGAAGTCGATCACAGATGACATTCATGTAAGCTGAACTGTACCGCGCAACGATGAGAAACGACCACAGCGCAATGTTTGTGTAGTAACGGCGAAACGGTTGGAGTGCGTAACCGAAAGAATGTCTATGTAGTTTTCTGCCCTTGCTGTATGATGTGATGCGTACCACCAGCCAGGGAACTATTGTCAAGCCGCCAAGGCGTCAAGCAAGGCTTCTGATAACCCCCGCGGTTGAGCCAACTACGACCATAAACGTACGTAAGGAGTGATAGAGTCGGTGGGATGTTGATGTTCTAGAAATGTGGCTGCGACGCTTAAAGCTTCGAAATCTAGGGAGGGTTGCTTCGTCAAATTTGCGGACATGCATGGTGAAGCACATTCGGATGTGGTGGACAGCCATGCTTCACACTTCACGATAACTAGTGCAGGGCAGTTCAAATCTCATGGTGGTGTGACGCGACGGTGCAGAGCATACGATCCTTGATAGCTGGACACTGGATACTTTTGAAAAGTGCTTCGCATGGATACGTGTTACTAGACAGGGCAATGATGGCAACCGTTGCAAATGGCTGAGGACAGCGCTGTGCGTAGTGGTGTTGAAGTGGCTCCAGATGACGAGAGCGGCGTGCATAGGTGGCTGTCTGTCCTCAGGGCGAGGGTAGCATCCATCTCTTGCATACAAGCAACCACTTTCTTGGAACCGCTGAAGTGTGAAATCTTGGAAATTCGAAAGCCATATGTAATGAGAATATTTAGCAGTAACACAAACTTTGTTGAGTCCTGTAGTTAAAGATTGGGAAGGTGCTGTGATTTTACACCCGGCATTCCATCCTCCTGTCCTTGAACCCTTCGGGTTTCTCGGCCGAGGAGGCATGGGTCAAGCTCTGGGACTTCATGCTCTCGGGCTGTATCCGTAAATTGAGAAAGGATCATATTGTAATTCTAGACCGAATGGAAGACGCTGTGAGCCAAGTAAACAGGCTTGCACAGCAGATAAATTGTCTCCGAAGTTATGAGTCCATAAATGATGTAAGTGGACGGGCGTAATTCAGCACGAGAGAGGGTCGAGTGGGGGGAACCAGCAAGGGCTATAGACTGCATGGACCAAGACGGTTGAAGTTAGACAGCGCCTAGTCTGTGTGACATGGCTGAAGAAGTCTGGTGGAAGAATGCATAGAAGCTCTGACAAGCCTAAGCTGCTTCTGAGGCGCCGCCACGGTTGACCGCTAGACGACTGGGTGATTAGCCTTGTCGTGACTAATTGGTCTCAGGATCAACCGCTAAGAGACATGTACTGCAATGTTACAAGTGTCTCCGTGATATTGCCGCCATTTGAATTTCTCGTCATCATAATCATCATGGCGTGAGTTGGTAATGGTCAGATAAACCGAGCAGTCGGAACAAATCTGTATGTTTCCGACACGGCTATGATTGTACGGTTATCAGTGAGGGATGTCCTGATTGTCTCAAAGCATGGGGGTAATCAGCCCTGTTCATGTCATCCTGGGCCACGGCTTGCCATGTGTTGTGCGCGGTTGTCTTGCGTGTGATCCTGCGGGGTGAGAGATTCATTGGTTCCACTGCCTCTCACCAGCTTGGTCTTGGGCTGCCAGGGCAATTGAAGATATGTGGTAAGGTAAAGTGGAAGGCGGCCAGCAAACGCGGAGGTAGGACTTGAGCGGATACTCGTTTCGAGGTTCGACGTCGCCAACCTCGCAAAACTGCAAGAAAGCCTGTCTCTGGAGCCTCTGGATAATATCTTTCATGACGGCGTTGTTGCCAGATGAACGTTAGCATCTGTGTCATGCTGTTGTAGGTAATAGGGCCCCTGTTCTTAATTGATTTGCACAATGCCGGCACGGCAGGCCTTACAAGATCCACGGTTACAAACGAGCTAGAACCGAGGTGATTTCAAGATTGACTGACGCTTCTATCGTCTGCTGTTGTTGCTACTGCTGCTGCTGCTGCTGCTGCTGCTCCTCCTCCGCCTCTCCACTGTAAGGAGGAGGTAGCTACCTAGGTGGCTAACGTAGCTAGCAGGAGTAATCGTGAGCCTTGGCAACCCCAGGCTGCTTGGCCCTTTTGCTTCTGAGAGGCGGGGAGATTTTGTTTTGTCACAGCGCGAGTGGTTAAGCTGTCGATGATGGATGCATGGGGAGTGGATGAGGTTGTCTTCAGTGGAGATGGCGATGGTCGAGACGAAGGAATGGGCATTTTGATTGGGCTGTCACGTTGCAAAAGGACCTGACCACGGTCAAGGGTGCATACGGAGCCCCGGGAGTGGATCGCTTTAGCGCCTATGGTTGTGGATATGCAACTGCAACTGCAAATGCAAATGCAGCGGATGATTTTAAGGTGCACCCGGCGGCGGTTTTGTCACCCTTGTCGCTACATGGATCCAGGATGTCTGTATGCAAGTCTCCTTGTCTGGTGCATCCTGGCCTGTCTTGGCTCTTTTGTCGCTTGAGATAGGTACCTAGCTCGCACGCAATAAAGATCTTTTGTTTCCATTACGGATATGATAACGGATATCTTATCTTTCTCTCGTCAGGAACCATTCGAACCTGCATCTGTCGATGCTATGTGATCGACAATTGCCAAGAGCTACAGTATCGTCCAGTACTGTAGTGACAACCAGTGACTGTGGGAGGAGTTGACTTATCGCAGCCTCGTCGGCGATTCCGAGAGTGTCTGAGAGAGTGTGTCTGAGAGAAGTATCTTGCCTCCAGTCTACAGTCTGAACTGACTTTTACGACAAAAAGGTGAAAAGCTTGGACAGATGAATTTGAAGCCTCTTTTCCCCTGAGTTCTTCGAATTTTTTTTCTCTCCCATAGCGTCAAACTATTTGCGCACCAGACTATCTACGGTGTCAGTGTCAGTATGCAGGTTCCTTCTTGATCTTAGCCCCAAACCGTCACTCTGCCAGCCCGTTGTGTCATGTATGATGAGCTATCTAGACTGGAAGCATAGACCTATGGCGGAACAAAGCTCCTTACAGAGTTTACAAGACTGGATTGAGCCTCAGGTGTGCTTCGGCCGTATACCGTTGTCATGTCGGCTCAAGACGGTTTTTCATCTAGACGAGAGGATGCTACGTGACAAGCCACAAAGAGGAACAAAACTTGCCCAATTCTCCCACATTACCTAGGTTCCCTTGCAAATCTTGGATATTCACGCATCAATCTTTACTCATCTTTAGTTATTACCGGCGGCTTTTATGCTTTGAGGCTCTATTCCCTTTGCGCAATCGTCCCCGACTTGGCGCTCGCTGCACTCTTTCCCGAGATTGGCCTAGATTTTCAACCTTGTCTTGAGTGCTCCCTTGTCCGCGACGATTACAGTACAGTACAGAATAAGAGTTTCGTGAGTCCAATCTGCCCAAGATCCGAGAGTTTGGGGGGGAACTCGGGCGGAAGAGAGCGAGTGAGACCTTGCTCTACAAGGGACGGACTCGATGAACATGGGCTGGCCAAATCAGAGCCCCCAGGCAATGTGGGAACGGCCAAGGGCAGTTATACCGGTGTATGAACAGCGCTAGGGGTGCCTCGCAGCGCTATACCGACGGCCACTAAACCGCTCATGGAGATCAAGCCGGGGGGGCTCAACCCCCCGTAGGCCGCCGAACGATGGGAGGTTCTATCCACCCGACTTGGGGCGGGTGCTTGCTGGCTTACCCCAAAGACTTACAGGGGCTGTAGGGAAAGGAATGAACCACTTTCCTGGGGCTAGAGATAGATACTTACGACTGCTCACATTCCACACGACAAACAAGGTATCTTAACCGTAACGAACTTGTTTGGTTGCAATTGCACTTACCATTTCGTACAGTAGCGAGTAGCCACGCCCACGCAATCTTCGATCCCGCCCCTCCCCTCCATCTTCCCGTCATTGTGAGTGAAGTTTTCCTGGTTCAGGTCGTCGTCTCCCCATATTTCTCTTCCTCTTCTCCAAACAACGACGTATGAAGGAGGCCCGCGCTGCCGCTATCTAGGTACTGTAGACATCACCGCCAGCACCGGCCAAGACACACCGAGAGAGATTGAGATTGGACTGGGTCCGTTGAGACTGAAACCATTTTCTTATTGCCAGGGGAATCCCTTCTCTGGTTGTCACTGGTTAACCTATTCTGCTCCTCTAATCTACCTCGGCCGAAATGGAGATGGCATCCAAGGATCCCCCGCTGATCATCGCAAAAAGACACGCTTGCTTGGGTTTGGGATGATGATGCCAACGCCAGAGCCAGTACCAGAGACAGAGCCACAGCAGTACAAGCCAGAGCCAACGGTGCCCCCATCATGGGAGTCCATCCCCCATCCCCCTCTCTCCACTCCCGTCTCTCATCAGACGTCCCGCTCTCTCGATCTTAAACGTGCCTATCTGCTGTAGGTACATCACTACGCTATTTCACGCTACCACTCCTTGTAATGAACTTCGCCCACACCCCTCACTCTCCCTGCACCCCTCGAGTGCACTGCTCCCCATCATGATCCCTGCCGCGGCTTCAGGGTCTTGTTGCTGCTCTCAAGTACTGGGCGATACCCTCCTCGGTCTCTAAACACCCCTCGCCTCTTCTATCTGGTCTTCATCTTGCTTTATACCGTCCTAGAGCGCCACTTCCATATTCATACCCCGTTCCTGAAGACTTCATACTTTAACATCGTGTTTCCACCGGTTCTAAGATCTCCCCGTTGTCTATACTCTTATGAGTTCTTCATATCAAAATTCTTTAACTGTACCACTACTCCACCACCAACTTCCATCTCGACTCTTGTCAACATACACATTAACTTGACTCAGCTTGGTTATATATACCTTGGCCTCGACAACTCTCTTAACACCCATCCACCTCTTACACTCTTCACCCCTTCAACTTCACGAACATGACAGCCGCCATGTCACAACCGACCGTCACGGTCAAGGATCCTTCTGCAGTACGAAAACGCAGAAGACGTGCTCCTGCTGGTGGCGCTTCTGATGATTGTTTCTCTTGCTCCAAGAAGAACATCAAGTGTGACCGTAGAAGACCATACTGCTCTCAGTGTCTCGAGGTTGGCAGTGAATGTTCTGGTTATAAAACACAACTTACTTGGGGAGTTGGCGTGGCCAGTCGAGGCAAGCTTCGTGGCTTGTCTCTGCCCATTGCAAAAGCTCCCCCTGTTACTCGTGAACCTAGGAAACACTCGACTGCATCATCAAGAAGTTCTGCCATTGCTCGTTCAGGGACGGAAGATGAAGTCAGCCGGATGCGCCAAGGCCCTATTGATATTCCTGCAGTGACACAAGTCGCTTCTGCACCTACAACACCATTTACCATGGCAGGATACGACTACCTCTCTATCCCCCATCCTGAGCATGCAGCCCCTATCCACCAAGGAAACTGGGGTGCGGTCAACTATTCTTCCGCTCAAGAAACAGCACACAATCTTCATCGATTCCCAGTGCCTCTTGTCACAGAAAACCTCTCATCTTCTATCGATCCCCTTACTCCCGACGTTGGCTACGTATCGCCCATGAGCCAGTCTTATACCAGAGACGACGTCTCTTATGTTCACAGCCCCTCCTACATGTACGACAGTTATACAACAGGCACTAGCTCTCCTGGTCCTCAGAGCCCCCCAGCATCCCTCTACGCCGAACACGCAAGGACCTTCGCCCCGACCTCATGTCCCAGTCTCGCCCATGCTCCTTCTGAAATGAGCTCCAGCCTTCACTCGCATACCGACACCTTTGACTCGCAAATGGGCAACAGGATGGTTCGGGATTGTGATTCATTCGGTAAGCTCAGATGGAACCAATGAATTCCTTGGTTCTAACGTGTGCAGGCGTGCCTGAAGTCGATACATATGGCGCCAGCTACAGCTCGATGCCAATCTCCTGGCAGTCTCCATCGATGCAAGATGAAGATGTTAAATCTCATCATTCGGACTTTGCTCCGTCGGGTTGGCCAACCGCTTCCGAAAATCATTCTGTTCATGTGAGCCAGGACCTCATCTCCAAGATGCCCTTTTTCATGGATTACTACGAGAACATCATGTGTCCCTCCATGGTCTTTATCGACGGGCCACACAACCCATTTCGAGACCATATTCTGCGACTAGCTGTAAACAGCCAGAGTTTGAGCCATGCAATTTGTGCTCTTGCATCCTGCAATCTCCGCATGAAGAGGAAACTGAGTCTCGGACGTGATACACGAGATCTTTCTGAGAAGTTGATGGCTGACAAACATGCCGCCGAAGCCATGGCAGACACTCAGCCCGACGACCTGTCCCTCGCCGAGGAATACCAACACCGTAACCTGGCTGTGCACCTATTAAACGAGCAACTCAACGACCGGACCAAAGCAATTCACGATTCAGTCCTTGCCACGATCCTCCTACTATGCCATTACCGCATGGTTGAGTCCGGTATCGCCAAATTCCATACTCAGTTTGCTGGTGTCAGCAAGATTCTCGCTCTTCGAACTCAGCATCTTGCAACATCTAGCAATTCTGCCTGGATGGAGGCTATTTTCAACTACTTTGACGCCATTTCTGCCAGCATCAACGAGCGCGAGTCCCAAGTGTATCCCGGTTTCAGTGGGGTGTCGGGCTCCCAACTCTTGCCTGTTGGCGCCGAGAACCTGGTGGGGTGTGACCGTGAACTCTTCAAGACCATTAGCAGACTCGGACGCCTGAATCTATTGTCTCAAAATCGCTCTGTACGAAAAGCAGCTGCCGCATATGGCACTCAGGAGGTGCCTGAACGATCTCCGTCCTTGTCTTACATCTCCCCACTAGGTCACGCTCGGCGAGAATCTCTCACAGGGTCTAATGTGAACGATCAGATAGGGGACATGAGCAGTGTCACTAGCCATGGTCTCGGTGATGGGCGATCAAACACGGGAATCCACGAGGATCGAGCTGCGCCAACAAGTGCCCCGGCCACGTCTTACGAAGAAGGTCGCTCCCTATTTTGGCATGAGTGGAAAGAAGCACGGCTAGCCCTCCAAAATTGGAACTTCGATGCTTCTAGGGTCAGCGCCTCACTTCCTGAGCCCTGTACACAGAGTCAACTCCGAGACCTGGAATCACTCTCCGAGGCTTTCCGCTATGCCGCCCTGTTATACACGGAGCGACTAGTGAGCCCATCGTTACCTTCAGGCCACCAGAGCATCCAGAGCCTTGTGAGCCAGGTGGTCTATTACGCAACGAACCTGGACACAGGAAGTAGCGCCGAGAAGTTTCTACTCTGGCCCCTTTTCGTTGCGGGCTGCGAGTGCGTCAACGAATTACAGCAAAACATGGTGCGGTCCAAGTGTCGTGATATCATGTTCCGTTCTGGTTACATGAACAATTTGGCGGCTCTGGAGGTGCTGGAGAAGCTGTGGGCCCGAGATTGGGCGGGAGAAGAGCCGTTGATGTTGGGGACCAGGACCGGGGATCAACGCGGACCGTTCAACTGGACCAAATGCATCGGGGGACCCGGAGTGGAGGTGGAGTGGATCATGTTTTGATGTGCAGGGGTGTTCGGCGATTGACATGTGAAGGCGATTGTGCTCGGACTGAACTGGACTGAGATGATGGGATGGGATGGGATGGGAATCAGGGATTTGGATCAAGTTGCAAGGGGCTGTCATGAATTGCAGACAGGCGTGGGTAGGGGTTGGTGAAGTTGGCCGGTCTTGTTAGCCTAATGGTGTGTGTCATATTCGGATTCGGGACTACTGTGGGATTAAGTTTGGGAGTTTAACTTGATGAAAAGGCTAGGATCATCATCTTGTATTATGTAACGCAGGCAACGCAACAGCATACGGAATGGTTACGTTAGAAAGGAAGCAAGGCGTTTCGGTTTAGCATATTAGGACAGACCTTCTGGAGTCGGGTACGTACTGAATATGGTCCAAAGAGACCGAGATTAAAACGAATTGCCACCTGGAAAGGCTGAAAAGTGTCAAACTACCACTACTATCGGTCAACGATTGAGGAGTAAGGAGTTGAGAGTGACCCTCACATCCAGGATATGCCGAGGGTGCTAGTGAAGCCATTGTGAAAGACGATGCAGGATTTGGCAGTTGCAAAGACGTTACAGGGCTGGACTAGGTTGAATACAGCCTCTAATTTTCAGCCTCCTTTTTTATTTCCAGCTAGCTTTCACCACGTAGTACTCCTAAAAGCGAAAGGTCAGAGTCTGGCTTGCAGCGGCGCCACCGCGGGTTGACTCCGCTGTACCTGGCGGAGCCGGCCGAAGGTGAAGGGCTTTTACAAGAGCACAGCTGGACGAGGATTGATAAGGCGCGGTTAGATCGTTGATTGGCTAAGATTGAGACAAGACCAAACGTCAAAGTGTCTAACCCACTAACTATCAGATTATTTTTTTGGGCCGATTCAAGCCAGAGTTTGAGAGTGAGAGTGAGAGTGTGAGTGTGGGGATGGGAATGGGTTCAATGATCGACATTAGGGATGATTTACGGTAATGGAGTTGGGATGGGTCCCTTGTAAGTTGCTTGAACTCTGTCAAGTACCGGTACGGTAGTAGCTGCTGTGTAAACGACAGATACATGGTGATATAGTTACGTATTCTACACCGGGATACCACCTTGCACCACGTTGCGCTGTCACTTGGAATGAGACATGCAACAGTATGATAATCAGTCAATGCAACTTCAAACGGAGATTGTAAGGCTATTGCAATGTTTATTCCCACATCCAGGTATATGTAGTCGTAAGAGGGTTTTATTATGATCGAGAACTGAGAACTGAGACAGTCAAACGCAAAAACATATCCCAGTCAGCGATCTCCCTCCTCAACGTAAGATCACAAGCAAAATCCGAAAAGCTAAAAGGATCCTCCCTTCTCTCCACATCCATTCGGCCTTGTCTCCTGGAGCTAGTAGGGGTGGGCAAAGCGCCACGACATGTAACAATCCTGCTGAGTCTTGCTGGCAGTGTACAAGGATGGGGGGATGGCTTCGGTGAGAACGGCGAACGATCAAGGGGCAAGACAGAAAAAAAAGGCATGGCTAATGCTGGTTTCAGGAGTGAAAACAGACTTGGCCGAGGCTGGGGGGATGGGGGGTGGTGTGCATACAGGGCAGGGCAGACTAAACCTGAGGCTGATGAGGGTTGTCATTCTGAGATTGATGCTATTCCCGAC
>JABSSZ010000198.1:0-81310 GCA_013755755.1 Fusarium sp. NRRL 25184
ATGATATGATATGATATGATATCATGTCATGTTTGTTCTGCATAAGGACAGTCGTCAAAACAAAAAGCCTCAGCGCTCAAACATGCATCATCTTCCTTAAGCTGTTCTTTTTGTTACCTTGTTCTACGTTCGCTGCTTGATCATGCCAAACCAATCTGTAGGAACTACAACGTCGCCCCAGGCACAGGCATCAATCACTGCCCATACAAAGTCTCCTTCAAAATCCCCTTCAACATCTCCGCCGGCTCCAGGCGAGATTGGTCCTGCGGATGATTCTGATGTTCGTCCTTCATGCCCCTTTTATGTCAAGGACGGCACTTACTTTCGAACAGCATGATTCTCAGGGGGATGCCGATTCTTTCATTGAGAGTGATGCGTCAGTGACCCTCGAGACAGTACATATTCCACGTTTCTGACAATCTTCGTAGCGAGAGCTCAACCGCTTCTGTTTCTGCTAGTATCCTCGAATACCGTCGAAGAATGGGGCGCACGTACCACAGCGACAAGTTCACCGCGAATTACTGCTTTCCTAACGACAATCAACAAGTAGAGTCTATGGACTTAACGTGCGGCTAAAACTTAGGCCCCAAAGCGTATCAGTCCGGTGCTGATTAGGCAATAGACACCATTACCTGACGATTCTTTTAGACGGTGAACTGTTTCTTGCCCCTATCAAGACAGAGTCTATACAGGTGGGGTGTTCTCGTAAAATACCAAGCTGGTCGAAGCACCTCTGCTGATTTGTACAACGTCTCCCTTAGCGTGTTCTAGATGTTGGTACTGGAAGTGGCGAGTGTTTCTTGACAGTTTCTCCCCCGGATCCGTACTAACAGCTTCGCAGGCATATGGGCTATGTATGACGTTCCAAAAAGTACAGACATGCCGCTTGCTCACGGAGTATAGTGAATTTGCCGACCGGTATCCAAGTACAGAGGTAATCGGCACAGATCTCTCCCCTTGCCAACCCCAATGGGTTCCCCCGAATCTTCATTTCGAGATTGATGATGCCACCCAACCCTGGACATGGAAGGACGATTATTTCAGCTTCATTCATATTCGATATCTGTTTGGTGCGATCAAAGACTGGAGTAGCCTCTTTAAAGAGGCGTACAGATGCTGTGCACCAGAAGGCTGGGTTCAATCAGGCGAGGCCGATGTCACATTCCGTAGTGATGATGGGACTACCGAGCTAGAACCGATTTTCAAAACTTACCAGAAGCTTTTTGAAGATGGTAGCCGGATTTTAGGCAATCCCTTCTTCGTCCACGATTTGCAACTGGAGGCCTTCAAAGAAGCTGGCTTCACAGATGTTGAAACCGTCGATTATAAGGTATGTTTCTTCAAAAAATCCCATACAGTTGACTGGAACGATGCCTTGCAGTTCCCGATCGGTGGCTGGCCCAAGGACCCAAAACTCGCCGAGGTCGGTCGGTTTGTCAAGGCCACGCTGGAGAATGACTTGGAGGGTAAGGCTACCAACCTTTTAGTGTTGACAGACTTCTCATACATGATAGGTTATACTCTTATGATGTGGCAAGACGTTTGCAAATGGCCCAAGGAAGAGTATGAGGTGTCTCTTATGAGCTTGCGTAAGGCGATACGGAACCCCAAGGTGCATAGTTACATGACTGTCCGTTACGTGTACGGTCGCAAGTAGGCTAGCCGTTTTAGCGATCTTCAAGTGATTTGGGAGGATTAGTTCTCTGTTGTTGGGCAGGTGGAGCACATAAAATTAGTCTCTATTTAATGTTGGGCAAATGCACTCTGGAACTATCTATTAGGTTATGGTAATTTCCTCCCAGCAGTTATCCTTTACCGCTTCACCTTCCATGATTCCGTGAACGTAGCTATCTCCGATCAGTCGATAAGTACCATCATCTCGAGTCCTCAGAATCAATGGCACCGGACAAGACGAAACCACCCAAACACTGTCTGGTTCAAATGCCGAACACAAACCCATCACTAGGTATCCTTCGTCTGTCAGAAAAATTCGCCGCTGGCCAGCGTATCTACCTAAGAGCATCGCGTACTGATAAGCCTGTGAAAGTATGCTGGCGAGTTCCTTAGCTACCGCGGACGTCCACACAAAGTCGAAGTGCGAGGGAAAGCCCCCGAGTGAGGATGTTGACGCCATGAATGAAAATATTAACGACAGCTGTGAGTCCGGAGGGTCAGAAGCCCCTAGTCTTTGCAGCATCTGTTTTATCCATTCGATACTTGGAAGCATATCGCAGGCTTCATCCCCATCTCGGGCGACAAGAGATTGGAAGTTTGTCAATCGTTCCAAGATTGAAAGTCGTTGATCAACTGTCATGGAGGTATCCCAGACCCGCAACTCATGAAACAAGACGAAGGATATCCAGGCTTTGAAGCAACCGCTAAGCGCCGAGTCTGGTGGGACTGAATCGTATATACTTGAGCCAAAGATGAAAGTACGCCAACAAGCTTCAATGCTGAGCTCTCCAGTTGCTTTGCAGCGCTTGCCGCATCGTAGTAGAAGGGCTGCAAAAGGTTCTACGTTGAAATAGAAAGAGAGTACGTAGAATGGATAAGACCCTGGAAGGATCTGTCCAAGACGCTGAGCTTTGACAGACAGCCTTGAGCCCGTGATGCTAAATCCCAGGCAGCCAATCTCACTATATCGCGCGGCGTCCAACCGATCATCCTTGTTGACACGCTCAAAAAGGATGGTAACAGTCCTTGCAGAAGATGGCTCGTTGGAGAAGTTAGGTACCCACGATGGTATATCCCCCGAAGGCAAATTTTGTGTGCCGTGGTGGAATTCTGCAACACCAGCTAAAGAGATGAACCCTAAGTGGTTACAATTAGTAAGGATATTCTTTGTGGCGGCTGTGAAAACCTGAGCGACTGTCGCCTCATAGTCGACTTCCAAATCGCACCGAGGAATTCCCATATGGCTCGCGGCCATGTTAACCATTCCCAATAACGAATACACCCGATCGCGGTCATTCGTAAGATTGAACTTCTGGGACACCATCATCATGTATGCCAACTGAGCGCTTGCAGTCCTTTTCCAATTACCAGCGCCGGTAAGATCCTCAATCACAGAAAGAAACGGGTGATCTTGAGACTTTTTCAAGCTTTCGAGGGACATCTTCATTGTGGTGATGTAGTAAACAGCGTAAGGTGCTGGCGTCCACAAAAGCTGTTCGAATCTGACCATGGCCAACACCCCGTTGGGAAACCAGCCCAGTTTTTGGATCATCGACAATGAGGAGCCGAGCTCTGTCCAAGAGATGCATTCGTTATTTCCAAGGAACACAGAGGTCTGCCGAGCTAGGACGGTCTCTTGAATCACCCAAGCTCTGCGGAACCAATTCCGTCCCAGAAGATCAACGAATGGCTTCCAGCCTACAGAAGGAGCAGGTGGAAGGCCTGCACTTTCGAATACGCTTTTATCCAGGCTCACTTCACTTCCATGTGTCTCCTCAGCCAGGCTGGAAAGTTTTCGTACTATACGAAAGGCCTCAGCTGACTCTTCTCCGCCATCACCAAGCCAGATATCGACTCGCGCTGCCATGCTGTAAATCTCGCTCATGATGCCGACCTGGATCTCGCGCTCCCTTTGGCTGCTCTGATCAATACATATTGCGTCGATCCACAAATACCAATCGCATTCCTCGAAGCGCTTGAGAGCATTGAATAAGTTTTGATGGACATAGAATCTATCGCCGTTCACCAGTATGCATTGGTCGGAGTCGGTACGTTTGCCATCTCCCTCTGGCGCGCCCCAAGTATAAGACAGTGCGTGGTAACCAAGTGCCTCTGCCTCATCTAGAGAATGAGTGGTCAAGTCGATGTTTAACCTCTCCGACAAGAGGCGGCGTGTTCGCTGGCGGATTTTTACCAAACGAATATGTGAGGAATCGAGTGTTGATTCATATTTAAACTTGGTACCAAATGTACTGCTTCTGCGGATAGTTGTCCATGACGATCTTCGCATTCTTGGAGGATGGAGCTGAGATTGAGACTGTGGCCTTGGGAGCTGATTTCTTGGGCGAATAACGATAAGAGAAGAAATAATCCTTGAAGTAATTTGTCAGAAATGCTACGATATTCATTTTACCATTTCCCCTTTTCTCTGCATAATTATGTCATGTCTTATTGGTCCCCTGTTGCCGCGCGCGTAAACATGACAGAACCAACACGACTGAAGCTATATTTAGGTATATTCACCGCTGCCCATCACAGGGCAACCTCATTCTAGCAAAACGCCATAGACATTTTCTGATTACAAGATGCCATGCAAGCTAAGAGCCTTCCATAAATCAGGTTGAATTTTTCGATTCCGATTTCTGGTTAAGAGTTGGTTGGCCCAATATCAGATCTGTTTCTTGAGGTTGGTGCGGTTCAACTTGGCCCTCTGAGCCAGCATATGCCCAAAGAGGATATAAAATGCTGCAATATCATATTAGTATAGAAATAATAGGCGGATCACTACAGTTCACGGACCAGGAACGTAGATTGCTAATCCAAACCAAAGCAGGTACTGATACGCTGGGTTCCGAGCTTGAGATGGCTGGATGACTTCGTAAACAAGTTTCATCTCTGAGAGAATACCAATGGGGTACAATATGATGAACATGTTGTATCTGTTATTGGTCAGTTTATTCCTTTTAGATGAGGTACTCTGCTTTTTACCTCAACCATGTCAGGCTAGCTGGCACAGATCCCGCTCCCGTTTGCAGGGTGAAATAGAAGTATCGAATCGCATCGGCCGCATTCCAAGCCATGAGCATAAGACTATACGCAGTCTCCCTAAAGCTAACTTCCGGATAGTTTCGTGTAATAGCCCAGACAATGGTGTTCCGGCCAGCTACTTGCAGCGCAGTCGTAGCGGGAGCTGCTCGTACAAGACCAGCGAGAGCATGGATAATTTCCATCACAGTAAAAGTCTCAGTCCATCGTGCTATATTACTGAGTTCGTCCCACACAGCACCATTACCTTGGCTTAGCCACAGATATGTTGTTCTCAGCAAGAGGGCTGTTCGAAGAAGGGCTAAGAGGGTGTTGTAGAGGAATAGATACGTAGATGGCTTCGGCTTCGATTCAGAAGTTGGTCGCGCCATCTTTGCTTTAGATAATAAAGTCTGAAGGTGTACGATTCTACATTCAGATACGGAGCACTCTTATGGAAAATTCCACGACGCGCTAATCATGCCACTAAGGCGGATCGAGTTATACCGAGGCTGACGCTTGAGAACTTCCAAATTCAGAAGCTTCGCCGGATATTAACTGGAGACAACACCACTTATCTCGGAAACGAGCTTGAACATGTTTGAATGTATTTCTGAGTCTAGAGCTGGGTTGAGGTGCTCAGTGAGGGTAAGAAAGCGTCTGACCTCAAGATA
The DNA here is from genome assembly GCA_013755755.1 of Fusarium sp. NRRL 25184. Lineage (NCBI taxonomy): Eukaryota > Fungi > Ascomycota > Sordariomycetes > Hypocreales > Nectriaceae > Fusarium > Fusarium sp. NRRL 25184. Next base: position 5,373 of record JABSSZ010000198.1, read on the forward strand.
GGATGCTCGCAGGTGATCCATTCACAAGCCATCAAGGACAGGCGGCCCGCTCGCCTTAGCACCTCTCACGCATGTTTATTCCCCTTCTCTCTTACTCTGGGTCAAATATTCTGTACAAACATCGGAGTTGGTGTCTCACAAGAAGCAATTGTGACGTAGCCACCAGGCTTTGGAGTGAGAGGCCCAGCCGGGGAGCTCGGGGCATGACATTCAGTCGTTCATTATGGGGCATGCCTGGGACTCATTATAGAAACTTTCACGGAGACCCAGCCTTGTTTTAGATGTCGGAGGTTAGTAGCCAACTTGCAGTTGAATGTATTGCCATCCATGTTGTTACCCGCTTCCGAGCCGTCCTACCACTTTCTTTAACCAATCACAGTAGTGTTTGTAGGCACCATACATATTTGTATGCGGCAAGCCAACAATCATTGACAACAGTAATATAGCAAATGGGAGGCCTATTGCTGGTGGCCGTCCGGTGTAACAACATGCTGTGAATTGCCTCAAAAGGGCTAAACCAATTGCTCGCAAATGACAAATGGCAAACAGCGTTACACGGGAGTATTAAGATCAGCAGATTTCCATAAGCCGCCTGTAATAATTATCTACCATGGTCTCACTTCATTTCATGCTTAAGTTCTGCACATTGGCCTTCATCTTCACTGCCTGACCTCACTCGTAACATCTGTCTTTCTTCAGAGTTGCTCCTTCTCATACCTGCCTCACCATCACTTCCACGGGCCACTTCCCCTGGACAAGATGGCGACTCCTCTGAATCGCCCGGCTCTGGGACAAGTTGCCGGTTTGGGAAGCCTCTATGACGCCCGTAGTGACGTCTTCCTTCCACTGTCTCTGTTCAGCGAACCCCTTCCCCCCAACGCTGTTAAGACCAGCGAAGAAAGAACTTCCAACACCAAACTTATCTATGACGATACCTTCAAGGGCAAATTTGCTGCATGTGGCGTCAGCGATGAACTGGGAGTTAGCATTCTAGCTGGACTTGCCAAGGTAGAGGGTTCCGGTCTATATTTGTCCGACAAACGCGACACGAACCATACCATGCAGTGCTCTCTACTTTACGATGCCACGACTGTCGAGGAGAAGCTAAATCTTACTGCCAGTGGTATCAAGGAATACGTCGAGCTAAGCGAACTGGACACTGATCTCGCAACTCACGTGGTGACTGGTATCAGTTGGGGTGAACGTTACGTATTCACCGCTAAACGACCACTACATCCCTTTGAAGACAGAAGCCATGTTTCTAGACAATTAGCATCAGCTCTGACTCTGATCGAGGAAGACCTACTCGCAGATACTAGCAACATTCGTCCTGAAGACTCTGTCGAGCTAAGCATCTTTGGAGGTGACCTCGGCACAGTTCCCATCCTGACCGACCTGGCCGGCGCTCGGAAGATCATCAAGGATATACCTGGTGACGGAAAGGACAGACCAATGACCTACCACCTCATGCCACTGGCTCTGCTCGCAGAGTTCAGGATCCTTGAAATTAATGCCGACATCGCCTACCGCCAATTGGGGAGCGACTGCGCCAGAGAATGTGTGCAGCTATTCGACGATATCCGAGATGCAATTCAGCAACTCAACGACTACCTCGCCCGACTGCAGAATCACCCTGTCGGAGCTCCGCCTGGCCATGCTGAATCGATTGCAAAGCTTCTCGCCAAGGTCAAAAGTCTCGAAAACATACCAGAGGGTGACTTCGCGAGCTTGGTCAAAGACGCTCGAGAGTGCAAGGCGAGCGATCAGGAGCTGCGGACTCGGCTCACAGAAGTTATTGGGGACAACTCGCCTCAGAATATTTTTGCCGCTATGACGTGCAAAGATAATATGGATTTCCAAGATCTTCTCATAGACGAGGGAGCAAACATCGTCGGCTACAAGGGTCCGTCGTTGTCGGCCTTGTTGCATGGAAATCAGTATGACGAGGCCTTTATTTTCTACTACAACGAACATGTCCGCCATCATTCTGACGTATGGGACGAGAATCTTGCAGTATTACTCGACATACTCAGAGATCAGTCTCAACGCAAACTAGCCATTGCCGTTGACCAGGACGCAGATGCTCACGGCGCTTCACTAGAGAAGCCATGTATCTCGCAATTCAGCGGGGGACGGATCATCAGCGAAGATCTTGTCGAGAAACGCAAGGTCTTGGCTGCCAATTGTGTGATGCGTGTGGTTGAAGACGCCCTGGATCGTTCCGTTAACAGCAAACCTCTGGATAGAAGAGCCGTCAAGATTCCCTGCCCACACCACGGGTGCGACCAGTCGCTGCAATGCAGTTGGATCTGCGAATCCTGCCATTCGGTGGTCGAGTATGCTGTTGTTGATGGCCTTCTCTACTGTGACTGTGGAGCGAGCAGTTACCGGAAATGGGAATTCCAGTGCAATAATCCCGACCATGGCTCTGACTGGGATCAGTACGAGAGTGACGAGCTACTCCAGAAGCTCAAAGCGCTAGAGCCGTTCAAGGATCTCAATATCCTGATACTAGGTGAGACAGGCGTTGGTAAATCCACTTGGATTAACGCGTTTTTGAACTATCTCACCTACGAGTCGATCGACGACGCTTTGGATGCTGAGGATTTCAAGTGTGTCATTCCTTGCGCTTTTCAGACACAGACAGCTGTTGGCGGCAAGTTTGTCGAAACTGAGATCAAGATTGGCTCAAGTAAGTCAGAGAAGGACGGCTCTGGAGGCCAATCGGCCACGCAGTCTGCCGAAGTGTATACCATTGATATCGGTAAGACACGCGTCCGACTCATCGATACGCCTGGCATCGGAGATACTCGCGGAGTTGACCAGGATAACTCCAACATGAACGACATTTTGACAGTCCTTCGCACTTACAACAACCTTCATGTGGTTCTCATTCTTTTGAAACCCAATGCTGCTCGATTGACTGTCATGTTCAGGTTCTGCATAAAGCAGCTGCTGACACACCTCCATCGTAACGCCGCCAAAAACATTATGTTTGGCTTTACCAATACCCGCGGGTCCAACTATAAGCCTGGCGACACCTTCAAGCCTCTGAACACACTGCTGTCCGAGTACAAAGAAGTTGACATAGGCTTGTTGGAGAGTAACGTGTATTGCTTTGATTCGGAAGGCTTCCGGTACCTTGCCGCGAAGAAGAAAGGCATCGATATGGGACACCTAGATGATAACCGTTGGAGCTGGGAATACTCCGTTAGCGAGTGTGAACGGCTCGTTAAGCACTGTCAAAGCATCACTCCTCACAAAGTGCGCAGCACTATCAATCTCAACGAGACCAGAAACACAATCCACCGACTGACAGAGCCAATGGCATTCATCACTGAGAAGATCAGCGCAAGTATCGACGTAAATAATGATGCTATCAAGGAGCTTCATGATTTCGAACTCACGCGTCAAGAGCTTCAGGATCGTCTCTTCGTCCAGAAAGAAACTCTTAAGTCTGAAAAGGTGGACAAACCGCGAACAGTCTGTACACACGATGACTGTATCGAAATTCGCACCGATTTCGAAGGCAAAACAGGCACTGCCACCACCATCTACAAAACTGTTTGCCATCCAGGCTGCCACCTGACAAGTGTCGATAGAAACAAAAAAGGCCACCCAGAATTGCAGAAGTGCTGGGCGATGACGGCAGACGGCATGTGTCATCAATGTGGTCACCCTTGGATGGACCATATGCACATCTACTACCAGTATGTGCCAACGACCTACCAGCACCGCGATGCGGCGATAGACAGGGATCTGAGCGACAACGCTGGCACCATCCAGCTCAAAGAGGAAGCCATCCGTATGAAGAAGGAGGCCATCGAGGAATTCAAACTTGAATACCGACAAATTGAAGAAGCGGCCATCCAGTTTGGATTTTTCCTCAAGAGACACGCTATCACGCCTTACAACGACGCTACCATCGAATATCTCGACATGCTTATCGATCAGGAGAGACAGAAGATGCAAGTTGGTGGATCAAAGCAACGCCATAAGAAACTCCAGCAGCAGAAAGCCGGATATCTTCAGAGAGTGGAAGTGCTCGAGAAAGCCATGAAGCAGGGTGATGAGTCTAAACTCCTGGACGACAAGGGTGTGGCGCAGCTGGTCGACAGTCTGTACGGCCTGCCTCACTTTGGAGATGACCTTCGAAACATCGTCAAGATACAGGAGAGTGCGTCTGAGTCTACGTATCGAGAACGGTCCTATAATGTTTCGGGGGGAGCTCGCTTCCATCGCCGACGAGAGAAAAACCGGGCTCGAGAGGATGAGGCTAGAAATGCAGATCAAGGAAAGGGATCCTGGGCTGGGAACACCATTCCAGCTTATGAGCCTATCCCTGGGTCGTTTCCTAGAGAGTTTAGTGGAGGTGCTGTCAGAGGGGAACCTAGCAGACGTGTCGTGGTCGTGCATAGACCCAAGCGGGGATTTTGGAAAAGTCTCACGAACTTTTTCTAGGGGTCTTGAATGCGACTTGGAGACTAGGTCCCGGCGAATTTAGTCGCCGTCGTCATGGAGTGGAGATGTTTGAGAAGCTGGATACAGATATTGTCCGTCAATGGTAGCTATTAAGTAAAGCGTACTATTCAGGGACGCTTCATCTTCAGAACCCGAGTATTGAGTCTAGCATAGTAGGAATCACATCTCTCATCTCGGAATCCTGAGTAATCTGTCCGAGTGACTTCGATGAGTTTGTCCCTCATTGTCGACGACGGAAATACTATTTAGCAGGACCGACGACAAACCTGAGCTCCGCGATGAATCTGCCACTCTCCATGATAACATCGCCTCTATGTTCGATATATATACCAGCCGAATCAACAAGACCATATACTGTCATGCCCTCAGGGACCTTAAAGGTTTGTTTCTCTGCATTTGCCTTGATGTTACCGCCACCGGTACCGAACGGCCCTAGCTTTCTTTCCGTCGTGTTGATGACCAAGTTGAACATGACTTTCTTGGTAGCATCCTCAGCTATTATCCCTGTATTCCACGAAGCTCCCATGATCACTTCATCATCGTCCAGAAAGATCGATTTCTTATTACGACCAAAACCTCCAAATCGAATACCATCATAAGCCTCGGTCTCAGCATGAAGGGATTCCACAGCGAAATCGTAGGAGACATCGAGCCTGATGATGTTTGAAGGCGCTGCTTTCCGCAGTTCGAAAGTATGATTCGTCAGATCAGGGTCATCGGCCATGTATTTCTTTTGGTAAATCCTGTCGAAATCTCCCGTCCACTCCAAAGCTTGATCGGCGACACTGTCGAATACCTTGATCAGAGACTGTATGGTCGTACTGAACTCTTTCGAGATGTCAAATGACGTGGCGGCAGAAGCATCTTTGGCACATTTTATAGCCTTGCTTGTAAGCTTCGAAATACCATCAAAAATGGCTTTCATCATGATCGAATGTGCACAAGCGTCCAGTCGCATCGCCGCGAGGCCATGAATTGTTTTTGTAGAGTCTTCGTAAGGCAATTCGTCAGAAAATAGTTCAAGTTCAATAATAGTAACACAGTAGTTTCCGCTACTTGGCCGAAGGAACTGACTCATACGAGCCCACGGAAGACCCCGAGGCCATTGGCGATCTCTGGCAAGACGAAAGAGTGAAGCGACAGGCATTCGAACATTGACGGGATAGCTATCAGCCGCGATGCCAAGTGTGCAACCGACATAGTACAAGAGTGCTGATACGCCAGCGAAGTCATTACCGAGTCCGATGATCGAGGCTAGAAAGAACCACTGCGCGAAAGATAGAGACTTGCCGACACTCTCGGGACCGTGATATTCGAAACCTCCATCGAAGATAATGTTGTTGAAATCGCCAGACAGGCCGAGAAGCTGATCCCAAGTTTTACCATGAGCAGCGGCAATGGCTGTGACTGCTTTGAACAGCTCTTTTGCTCTCGCCTCACAGGCTGTAGCGTGCATTCCATGCTGCTCATAATAGGACTGACACTGTTTTGTTAGTCCAGTATAGCGTTGTCCATGCTCGAATGTGCCCATTGTCATTTTGCAAGCACTGGCGTTTCTGCAAGAGGCGAGGCAAGGTTGAGTTTAGCTTGCAAAGACTGAGGTTGGGGTTTTCTGTCGTCTTGGTACTTGAGCTAGAGTCAGCCTAACTCAGCCGCAGCTGAGCAACAGTCCATTGCTGGCTTTTTGTAACGCAATTTAATTGGTAGGCCTTTCGCTTAATACCTTGTTGCCTTTCAATACCTAACCTCTTTAGAGTATAGAAGTCAATACAGATACAGCTCTGAAGGATGTTAGAGCTAGGTTTTGTGTTCATCCGCCTTACATGATTAGTAATCGCTAAAACTACTCAACATATAATCTACATTAAAATCTCTCAGTAGGCACAGTCAGAAAAGGTTTAATTTTGGTCCCTGAGCCTGGGACTATCCTGAAGGCCTCCTAATCTACCAAACAGTTTTCCTTCTAGGTATCATGGCCACCTGCCCCAGAGATGCAACCTTCCGGGAGGCATCTTTTCTTGTTCACACTTACGCCCCTTCATATAATGATCCGGCGCTTCCGATATCTCCCAGTCTCCCCATTTTGTGTCCTCGCTGCGATTAAGCAGAGTGATGACCAACTTCTCCCTCTGTCTACCCAATGCACGCATTGCCTTCATGAACTCCTTATTCCGTTCATCTGTTGTGATGACCAACTGCTTCAGTCCCGGTGCCCACTCCGGATGTGCACAAAACTCCTCGAACGCCTTTGGGCTGAGCCTGCCGCCGCTATGGGAGGCCGTCGTAGCTGCGGTGAGTTCGAGGAACATGAGGTCAGGACAATGGGAGACCAAGGCGAGGAAACCTTTGTCGTTGACCATGCCCGCGCTAGGCAAGAGGACTTTTCTCAAGCGGGGGAGACCCTTGGCTAGACGGACGACAGCTTCGTCTGTGACATCTCTGGCAATGTTCGTTGCAGGGTAGCTGACGATGATGTAATTGAAGACGAAATTCCAGATATTTTTACGAACTTGACGTGGCAAGACCAAGATGTCGTCGATATGGTCACTAGTGATGTCACGTTAGAGCACCCTCTACGAACGAGGTATCTATGAAGTGGACAAATTAGCTTACTCGGTCAAGACAAATTCTTGGCCAAACGAGATCTGCCTGGTTGATGTCCCAATAAGCTTGTGATATTTGCCGTCCCAGTCAGTTACGCTGCTTCTGAAATAGGGAAAATCGTAGCCTTCAACAACAGGTTTTAGTAGCCTTTTCTTTGGGGCGTCGGTGCCTGGAGCTTGGGCATCAGCTGCTGAGTTGCGTTTCTCAGTTCGAATAGGAGGCATGGTCAAAATCTGGAGACTAAGAGCGCTAGATTTTATAGCGTAGCTGCTGTTGGATAGAGTACCGCCAGTAGTTATGGAGCTTCAATTGATTGCCAGGGAAAAGTCCAGGCATAACACGACGCGACGCGAAGGCGGGGAAACACTTTAGGTGGCTTAATTAAAGTTATGTCTTATATAATCTGCTTGTGATGGCACTAACATGCGGAGTTGACAGACCTGCGCCATCCTGAGTCTCTCTGCGAATTAACCATGCCCGAGCTGTACAGGGTAACCCCCGAATTTGGTCCTACGGCCATTAACTACATGTAACAATTCGAGGCATCAAAGTTCGCCTAAATGAGTGTCTTTCAGGTGGCCCCTTGCTATGGATTACTCCCTTGGTGAATCAATCTTGAATGATTCCGTGCCATCCGTGGCATAATTTGAATGCTGAAGTTAGATTAGCGACAGTGCACAGCCGGCAGTTGTCTCTATGCGTGATGCCGTTATGGTGAAAACTCAAAATGTAGTATTACGGTATCACTAGCAGCTTCTAATTTCTCCCTCGTATTTAAACCTCAGGACAATATAAACCGAACTCTGCTTAGAGATAGCAGGGTCTTTTAGAAGCAGTAAAGAGCGACAGGTAGATATAGTAAAGTGCTTCTTTTTGCTTGTGATGTTACTCGGAGTATTGGTAACACTTTGCTGGAACAAATAACAAACGACGATTTGGATTTATCGACAGGTTCGCAGGAATTGACGAGAACGTGCGTATCCTCCCTAGTTATAGTAGAATTTCTCAGCAGCAATCTTACAGTCGCCCCATGTACCCATGTTGTAGCGTTCGATAAACTTTCTACCAGTGTCGCGGCGGGCGACGGTAGCGCAACTTACATCTACCTGGGCAAAATGAGCTTTTAATGGCATTGCCTAATTTTATCTTGTTAAGACAATGTAACCTGAAATGAATTGACTCTCGAGTAGATAAATGGTTCAAATTCCCTCACCATATGGATCTCACTCCTAAGCTAATATCCTCGAATTAACTCTTCTTTGTACCATCAGCACAACCACTTTCAGTCGTTACCAACATGGCCCGTCTCAACCATCTCCTTCTCCTTGCTGCAAACCTGCTACCAGTCTTTGGGGCAGCAACCAAGTCTTCCACTCCAGCCAAAGCTCCCGAGCCTCAGCAACCGGGCATTGTCTCCAACTGCAACTCATATTACCTTGTACAGAAGGGTGAAACCTGCTCTGAGGTAGCTACCAAGAACAAGGTCTCCCTATCCGACTTTCTGGAATGGAATCCCAAGACTGGTACCGATTGCAACGCCCTTTTGGCAAACGCATACGCTTGTGTTTCCGTTACCCAAACAAAGGGTTCTTCAGCAAAGCCACCGGCGAAGAAGTACTCACCTACTCAAGCTGGCATCGCCAAGAACTGCGCTACGTACGCTCTTGTTGGCAAGGCCACGACCTGCAAGACAATCGAGACGCAGAATAAGCTTGCCTTTGCCGACTTTTATAAATGGAATCCCGCTGTTGGCAAGCACTGTCAGGGTCTCAAGAAGGGATACTATGTTTGCGTTGGTGTTGAAAAGACTGTGACTCCAACACCTACCACTCCTGAGAATGTCACCGGTAACAAAGCACCTTCACCTGTTCAGACAGGAATTATCAAGTCGTGCAACGAATACCATCGTGTTTCTAAGGGAGATACTTGTTATGCTGTTGCATCAGACTTCAAGGTCGATTTGGCTGAGTTTTATAAGTGGAATCCCGCTGTTGGGTCAAAGTGTGAAAACCTTTGGGCTGGGTACTATTACTGTGTTAGCGTTGCTGGCGAGAAGGCAAAGGCTACTCCCTCTCCCAACTAGAGCGGTATGGTTAAGGGACATCTTTCAGCATTGCAATATCTGTTTTAAGTTACATAAATAATGGTAATTAGCTACTAAGTTCTAAGTTCAATATGCCAGAATAAGCTCTCAGCCATATGTCCCAACTGCAAATAACACATCTGGCTCACAAATTCCGATAAGGAGAACGAAAAGACGTCAGAGTCTTCTCCCTCTGTGGGAATCATCCTCTCAACAAATTTCCAACCACGCGTTGGCCAGGCCCACGATCCAAGCTCGATTTCTCCTGATTCGCCATACAGCTTTTTCCTTCTCCTTCTCGGTGGATTCCTTCAGCTTTTCCAGGAAATCATACAGCGCCTTCTTTTCTTGCCGGGTGACTTGCTTAATCTCTGCATCTGAGGTTATGCGAGTGACAATATTGCAGTTAAAAAGAGCTAGCTTGATGTCACAGGTATAAGAAGATGCCTCCAGTCACTCGGCCAAGATAGGTTAGCTCAACATCAAGAAAACCCTGAAACACCAAGATAGCCGCTCCCGTACTAACAAGGACATCTTCTAGTCAACAACACCACAGCGGGTTCTGGCTTTTTGCTAAAGTCAGGTATGCCGGGAATGATGTTGTGACCCGTGATGACACGTATGTCGGTGCCATGAGGGAAGAAGGTTCGGGGCAATGAGGTGGTGGCGGTATCAAGTTCATGAGTCATCTATAAGGTTATCAAATAAACTTCTTTTTTAACACAATGGGGTAATTAAATACTGTTAGATTATTCCAGAGGCTATGTACAATGAAGTCTTTTTCTAAAGGGAGCGTGTATTGACGGTCTATGATATTTACATGACTTTATCTACTTCAAGCAATCCATCCAACTAAAACAACATTCCCAATCCAAGGATGGCGCCAGCGACCAATGTCCAAACCATGCTCTGATGTCTGTTGGCTCCTGAAATAGTGACTGGTGCGGATGGTGCCGCTTCAGCTTCCGATGACTGACTGTGTGTGGACTTGGGTGCCTGAACCTCTTCGGTAACACTTGCTTCGGTAGTAAAGGTCGTTGAGATGCCTTGCTGGCCCTGATGAACAGACGATGACAGTACAGGTTTTGCTAGGGCACCAGATTGGTATCCGGAGATAGCTGTCTGGGTAGCACCACCTTGTGTTTGTTGAGGCTCGCTATGGTTGGGCTTTGATGAGCCTTCACCAGGAACATAAGGCTGCTTATTGCCTTGTTCTGGTTCAGAGTGTCCCTGTGATTCTGCAGCTGGCGTAGGAATATGGAGTTGGGCGGTCTCATAGCCAGATGGAGAGTTGCCTGACGATCCCGGTGTAGGTCGAACAGATGGCTGGCCATTTTCACCACCAAGAGAATTGACGTGTGATCCCTTTGTAGGCTGTGCAATAGGATAACTATGACCGCTGGCATCTACCTGATAGCCTCCAATACAACCAGCAGGCGTTGTAATCACCGGAGGTCCGTAGTTCCCACCGTTACTGCCAACAGTGACATATGTGGCAGTAGTTACTGTCTCAGCAACTACACCAGTGGTGCAGGAGACATACTTGACTAGAGTCAGGTAAACAGTCCAGACGCTGCTAGCAGTAGGGTAAGGGGTTGGCAGATGACTCTCAGGTGTTGTCCAGACGCTGTTGATAGTAGGGTAAGAGGCTGGTAGATGATTCTCAGATGTTGTTTTTATGACAGTGGCACCAGAGGTCGAAAGAGTCTTGGAGCCAACTTCTGTGGTCTCAGAAGACGAAGAACCAGACGAGGCTCCTTGGCTATAGGTTGCATAAGTCTGAATATAAGTCTGAGTTCCCGTAGTCTTCGAAGAAGCAGGTAGCGATGAACCTGCTTGGCTTGTAGCAGAGCTTGCAACAGAACTTGTGACAGAGCTTGGTACAGATGTTGATGTAGAAGCCTGGTTTGCTGTAGTCGTCAAAGAAGACTCTGATGAACTAGTTGAAGTGACTGAGAGAGCAGAAGTAGAAGTTCCTGATGGTTGATTGGTTGTAATGGAGGAACTCTGGCTGTCGGTGGACAGGGTCGTGGTCTGTACCTCGGACCCTGTTACTGTTGATGTAGTCTCAGTAGCCGAGGTCTCAAGAGATGACGTCTCATCGTCGCAGTCATCGGTTGATGTTTCGACACTGGCGGTACTGGTGGAAAATGACTCAGTAGTAGCTGTAGTAACAGCAATAGAATCTGCAGACGTCGAAGTCTCTGATATGGATTCTGAAGACGACGATGGCACCGATGTTGTAGGTAATGCTGTAGACTCTGATGTAGATGATCCTGATGCTGTATCTTGTGATGAAACAGATGACAAAGATACTGAAAATGTCTCTGACGCGGTTGATATCTCTGATGCAGCAGCTTCTGAGGTAGTGGCTTCAGTTGAGGTAGTGGTTTCTGTTGATGTAACGTCTGTACTTGCAGCCTCTGATGTAGTGGCAGCTTCCGATGTAGTACCTTCTGTCGAAATTGCCTCCGTTGATGTAGCCTCTGTAGTAGAAACTTCTGATGTAGAGGCTTCGGTTGATGCAGTGGCGCCTGTCGATGTAGTCTCTGAAGTAGTAGCAGCTTCTGATGTAGTGGCAGCTTCAGATGTGGTAGCAGCTTCTGTTGTGGTAGCAGCTTCTGTTGTGGTAGCAGCTTCTGTTGTGGTAGCAGCTTCTGTTGTGGTAGCAGCTTCTGATGTAGTAGCCTCTGTCGATGTAGTCTCAGGTGATTCTGAAGTTGAAGTTTCTGGTGCCCTCTTGATAGCAATATCGTTACCACTGAACGACCTAGTCCCCGCATAGCTATTGATTAAAGCACAGTCGCCGCTTCCGGATAAATACAATGCGACCTCGCAAATGGAGACATCATCGCATCGATCCACGCAATCCGAGTACTCATCTCCGTCAGAGTAATAGGCAAAAATATTCCCGTTGACTGTGGAAGTATCGCATAGAACATCGAATTTGTTGCCTTGAAAAGAACCAGTGTAAACGCTGCCGGATAGTTGACTGCAACTTGAAGACGCCAGCACACTCGGGAGGAGAGACAAGTTCAGAGCCCAGAAGGCCGCGAGGCGCTTAGACAACTCCATACTGAAAAGGTGTATAACGAAGGTACAATGTTAGAGTACCAAAGAAGCGAAGGTGGGTGGCTTTAAAGCGTGCAGACCTTCTTATCGAGAGCGGATAACCTTTTCCAATCGCTCTATTGATTTCTTAGTCTAACTCGCTTATTTTCAGCTGCCCAAGTTTGCAGTAATTAGCAGCCTTAGGGGGGCAGCAATCGCGCAATGAGCTGTTGGCAATTTCTTTTTGAGCTTATAGGTAATAATAGATCCATGCTACCATGCAACTCATGCGGAACTATTGGACGCTAACTGAACTATTGATCTCACTAAGCCCGATACAGTATGCGCTTTGATTTCACCACTGAGGCCGCCGAGCATCTAGACTAAAGAAAAAACAACAAGCCTCCAAACCCCTTTTTGAAGTGATTGAAGTTTTTCTCCAATTTCTTCCACCAGTTTTTACTTAATATGCCACTCTTCAGCTATTTTTGCTTATCTATGATAAGGTTATGAGTTTCAATGAAGCACAAAGGTACGTCGCCGCTTTTATAACAGCTTGTTTAGTGGTTGGCTCTCAAGCCGGCCCCTGTAAATCTAGCTCCAGGATAACTGAAAGCTCCACCCACCACATACAATACACTCCACTATTGCATTCAACTCCACCGAAACCACTACAGTCCCAGTATTGAGTTAGTCGACGGTGCTTCCGATGTAGTCGTCATGGTGGTAGCGGTAGCAGCTTCAGTCGTCGTGGCAATCCCGCTCTCATGACCGCTGGGCAGAGAGCCCATCATTGACGTCATTAGGCAGCCGCTCCGGGGTTCCATCACTGCTGGTGTTACCTATACCATGTCCGCCTGGGTTAACGCAAACTTCTACTGCCCTGGTGTCACATTCATGTGCTCATATCAAGATAACTACTGGACGAATTCTGAGTTTGTTGAACTCACCGCAACCACAGACGAATGGACGTATATTTCTTCGACCTGCACTTACACGCAAGAACAAATTGATTCCGGGGGATTGTATTTCATGATAGGGTTTAATTGTCTCGGTGCTCAAGGCCAAGGTTATGTAGATACTGTGGACTTCTCGGCTTAAGACGCTGAGTGCGACTAATTGAATTAAGAGAAAGCTCGAGTAATTCCATTCGGGAGTCACTTTGCTCAGAAAGCTAGGATTCAGACAAGGGCAGTGAAAGTTGAAGATTTTAGCCATGCGTTAACTTTCAACTCCCAGTATGCAGTTGAACATGTCCACCAATTGCTGCTCTAATACAGCCAAATCTAAAACTCGAAGGTGCGTGATAGGGGTAAATAGAGCCTTGATCTCAGTCTCCCAGAGAGTGGTCTCACACAAATCGTCTGCTCGCAGAATATGAACAGCAGCCAGGCACAGCAGCCAGGCCCCGTGAACGCCAACCCGGCGTCTTGGGCAACATTGTTGAGGCAGCCATGGTGCCTACGAGATGAATGGTCACACAAGATATGCTTGTCGGCCTCCTGCAGATGTTGCTGGTTACTTTGAAATCGACGTCAGAATTAGTAACTCGTATTAAATTAATATATAGGAGCATCGAGTCACTTCATTACTTCCGAGTTTTTCGAGCGCCGTGTTTTGAGATTTCTGTCCCGATATTTTCGTCCCCTAGGACGCGAAGTATTCCATTTCAGTGTAGCCAAGAAACTGACAAGGACTCATTAGGCAACGAAAGTCGTTGGTTCTAGCGGAGAATATCTCGCTAGTCAGGCAATTGTTTTAAAAACCAGATATACGCATTCTGAACCTGTCTTTGAGTGGTCGAATGAGGGCTAAGCGGCTGACCTTGGTCGCCTTGCCACGTCAGTCACTAAGATATGATCCTCGCGCTTCGGGACGAGTCGCTGCCATATTGAGAGGTGCTATTTAGAGTAAAATCTGGCTGAGAGCTGACTCTAACCGCGCGCCTTACAACGTCGCCATATTGGTCTGGCCATGCTGCGAGACCACCAAGCGTCTAGTGAAACAGGCTAAGAGGAAACGCTCTAACCAACAAATGTACGAGCAAGATAAAATAGAGATATCAGCTCGATGTAGAATGTTGTATTTCATTGAAACAACTATTCTCACTAGAAATTGTCTTGCAGGTATTTTTTTATTACACTATCAATAGAACGAAATGTCATCCGAGTCCCAGCAACCACTTTCCAAAACTCCAGTTCTCAAGCTGCGACCGTCAGTCACTACGGAACAAATCGTGCCTCGCCTAAAGATCAAACAACCCTATGGCCCGTGGATTGCACATCCGGATCTCATCGATGAAGAGTTTGAGCTGCGCCGTCACCTCGTCCATTTCCCACCTGATGTGACAAGGGATGACCATAGGCGACGATGGAAGGAAGAAATTCCTGTATTGGAAGCAGAACTAGAAGACTGTAAACTCGAAGACTTTGACATCAGGGCCGTTATTCAAATGATGCCGAGATACGACATGGGGCTTACACTGTGTCAATCCGATCATGAACAAGCTAAGTACCTCGAGAAATATTACGTTGGGACTCATATGTACAACAACCTCCAATTTGAGTGACATGCTGAAGTTCTGACGGTGCTGTGCAAGCTATTTACGACCTCACGCTTTTTTCTCGCCTTCCTTTCTCGACAGCTTTGGGCATGATTGGGGATTGAACGCTCGAGGAATTTACTACCATCATTACTATTCACCCGCGTGGATTACAGCAGACCATAAGCTATGGGTGCCGTCAATACAAGATAAGGATTGGGACGACGCTGGCGAAGAAGATCGCCGAGTCAGAGCCAGAACAATGGTTAAACATATTCTGCAAAACGAGAAGTGGGCTAAGAGCGAATATGCATGGGAAGCCGATGCTTGGAAGGATGTGTTCGGGATGATGAGAGATGACCCTGTGCTTGCCGTGTAGGGACATAATCCTCCTCTCAGAGATTTCGCTAACGATTCCAGCGACAAGCATGCATACAACACGATACGAGAGAAAAGGCATCCTGTTACATGTCTTTTAACTGGAGAATCAAAGTTCATCAAACGGATCCCCGATGCGACTTTTGGTCTCGCAACATTCAAGCCTCGAGATTACCAAAGCCCCATTGCCGAATGGGATCTCGATCGCGACCGCCTGGAATCACTCAGTCTTCATAGATACTGTGGTCTCCACTCTGACCCTAGCTGGGGCAAATCAAGTCTGGTATTCCCTTTTGCAGCCTATGAAGCCAAAGGATGGAGTGGTGATCCTCGGGAAGCACGACGTCAAGCGTGCTCTGCTGGATCGGTATACCTGGACATGCTTGATCGTCTAAGCAAGGTTCCCGGGAAGCCTGGAGATCTTGATGGTGCATACCAAGCCGAAGACAGTCGAAATAGCCAGGTCTTTGTCTTCACATCCTTTGGTGCTCATTGGCATATTCTGGTTGGTTATAGGCGGCCACGACTCGCAAGAGAGCATGCGGGCATGTCTGGTATGAGCAAGACTGTATATGTAAGCCCAATCCGTATTTTGAACTACCGTCGCACTAATACACGAGTCTATAGGACTTCCAAAGAATATGGAGCGGACGGGTGTCAACTGAGCGTAGAGCGTGGGAGTTGCTTTCCATGATCGATCAGATACACCTTTGGGGCGTTACAGTTTTCAGAGACTTTGTCATACGACATTTAAAGCCATGGCACGAGTTTGGGAAGCGATGCTATGTCAATGATATCGACTTTACTACTTCTTCTTCTGATAAGCGTATCAGGATTTTTGACGAGTCAGTTCGTTACTGGTTCCCCAGGCCTTGTAATGAACTGGCCGAATGGACAAAACACTTCCCCCCGGAGACCCAACTGAGATTCAGAGACGCACTAGGACATTTCCTGTTTCAAGCTAATGCAAGTTATCGTTCGGAAACTAGAGGCAAAAGCGATTCATTTGATGGCTTATTCAACTGCATCATCGGTACCTGCTCAAAGACTCGCCTTGTTGGATATCCTTTAGGATCTCTAGAGGAAGTACATGCCCACCTTTATGATTTTCACGGCGTAGAGCCGGGCACTGAACTGAACCTTAACTTAAGCGCAGAAGAGCTACTAAGCCGAAAGCTGCGTGTTTGGCAAGTTGGACAAAGACTGTTTCTTGCTGATCGTCTAGTCCTGCATGATGATGACATGGAAGTCTGGGGTGGGCCATCGGGCAAGAGGAAGTTCAAAGACATAATAGACGAAGAAGGCGATGACAAGGGTAATGGCGGTGATAACACAAAAACAAAGAAGAGAAGGCTCCGAGCATACTACAGATTTTAGGCTTAGCCGTGCGGAATTATGTTTGCAGAATTGTATTTATTAGAAGCGAAATTGGTGGAATGCAACTGTCTTTACTGTCAATCTCTTGAAGACATCTCCATAGGCCTATTGGGGCCCCTTTGGAATCGTTTCTGGGTGCTGACATATACGTCAACTGAGACTTGAGTCTTACTGGATAAGTTAAGCCGTGGTGGAGATCGCGCTGCGTTTGTGTTTGTAAGCATAATCGCCAACTCTGAGAGCTTACATGTTAGCAATACGACAGAACATTATGTTGGCTGAGTAATTAACAATCGCGAGAAATGACTGGGCGTAATATAAAATTAGTTCAGTTCCTTTGATGATATTGCTGAATCAGATAAGAAATAAGAAGACTTGTAAACTACTTAAGAATACTTTGAGCTTTGATCAGTAATCTCTTGCAAGATGGTGGATCATAGAGAAATACTACGACCTGTATGTCACTAATTGAGATATCTTCACTGATGGCTAACACGAGTGAAGAAGTATAGTTTCGATGATACCCCATCCTTAGCAGGCAAAGTCGCCCTTGTCACAGGAGCCAAGTAAGTAATCCTTGAGTTTCCGAAACTATATCAACTAACAGCCTTTAAAGCACTCCAGATGGCGTTGGTTATCACATCGCACATCAACTCGCACTCAAGGGAGCAAAAGTCTACATCGGCGCCCGCAATCTTCAAAAGGCAACAGAAGCCATCAAAATCATGCTTGCCGAATCACCGCAGCTAAAACCCGAATCTCTTGTCCCATTTGCCGTTGACATGGGGAATTTCAAACAAGTCCAATTCGCTGCGAGAAAGGTTGTTGCAGAAGAAACTCGGCTTGATATTCTGGTCAATAACGCTGCTGTTCTCGCCAGACCTCTCGATAAAGACGCAAATGGCATCTCAGTCTCATTTGGCATCAACCACCTCGGCCCTTTTCTTCTGACCAGGGAGTTGTTACCATTGCTTAATAAAACTCAGGCTGAACATGCTGGTGTGCGGATTGTGAATGTTGCTTCGACGGCTCACTACGATGTTCCGACAGGTGCAAAATTTGGCTCACTAGAGGACTTCAACAGTACTTATGGTAGTGAGAATGAGCCATTCGCTAATTATCTTCGATACGGCTACTCCAAACTCGCAAGCATTCTCCACACTAAAGAACTTCAGCGGCGTTTTGACCAAGAAGGAATTGACATTCTAGCCCTTAGTGTTCATCCCGGAGGAGTTGCAACAAATGGAGCAGCAGGATATCTTGGAGGCAGAGACAACGACGCTTTCTTATCCGGCCTCTCACCTTTCGAGGGTGCTATTACCCCATTATTTGCGGCTGCTCACCCGGAACCAGCACAACAGAGAGATAAGTATGCTGGATCATTCATCATGCCTTTCGGTGGACTGAAAGAACCAACTGAGGATGCAAACAACGCCGAGTTAGCGAAACAGCTTTGGACAACGTCTGAGAAGGTGGTCAGTAGTGTGTTGGATTGTTTTATCTGGGACAGCATCTTGATGCCGATGGGAGGTATTTTCAACATCGGGCCAAAGGCGTAGATACTTATATTCATGGGCTTCTTATGATTTCTTCATATACTATTTCCTTTGATTCTGCTTCCAATGTACTACCCTTCCGACTACCGTCTAAACACCCCATTTCTCCGGACGAGCTGTCATCTGCCGTGGTCTCAACTCAACATGCACCATTGAAACCTTGACGGCTCATCCTACCATACTCATGCAATACAACCGCTTGGCATTACTCTCCACGTCCAAATGATGTAAACAACACCTGACTCTCAGACATTTCCCAACTTGGTAAGTATAACCACCAAGCAAGACTCCTTTTCTCCACACTATGATGCTGATCTCTGGGGTTTCCCCCAAGTCCCCGGAAATAATGAAAAGGGCTCTGCTAAAGAGAAAAAAGTGGTTCCTGGAATGTCCGGTGAATATAAACTTGTAATATTCCCTGGTGATCTGCATGTCTTCTCTTCTTCACTGCCCTCTTTTCTTTTTTATGAGTTCTTGACGGCTTGATTTGCAATGAGAACTTGGTTTGGTCGTGGTAAGAAACTGCAGCGTGCAGTAACATCATGCTGTCTTTGCGCTTTTGTTCTTTATGGATATGACCAAGGTGTCTTTGGAGGTATTCTCGAGAATGAGGATTGGTTGCGACAGTTCAATGATCCCGGCGATACTTTGACCGGTCTCATTACGTCAAGTTACAATCTCGGTTGTTTGCTCGGCTGTTTTAAGAATTTCTTTGTTGGTGAGAAACTTGGTCGAAGATGGACCATTTGGGTTGCAATGGGTTGGATCCTTGTTGGAGCTGCTTTGCAAGCGACTGCATTTACACGAGAACATCTTATTATTGGAAGAATCGTCACCGGTGTCGGCACCGGTCTCAAGACTTCTACGGTTCCTATGTGAGTCTTCTCTTGACCATCCCCCCATTATACTGACATTGTATAGGTACCAATCCGAGCTATGTGAAGGCACAAAGCGAGGCCGTCTCGTCTCCGCAGAAGTCATGTTCGTCGGCATCGGCATCGCCTTCGCATACTGGTGGGACTTTGCATTTAGTTTCGTTGGCGGACCATTCGCTTGGCGTTGGCCCCTCGCGTTTCAAGCTGTCTTCGCATTCTGGGTAATTTTTGTCGTATTTGGCGTACCCGAGTCGCCTCGTTGGCTACTCAACCACGGGAAGAGACAAGAGGCCATCGAAGTGCTGTCAGCGGTCTATGATAAGCCAATCGATCACCCTGATATTCTACGAGAAGTCGAATCAATCGAGGCCGCCTTGTCAATGGAGGCGGAGGCGGAGGCGGAGGCGGAGGGGAGTACTTCTTGGGCGTCGACTTTCAGAAAGGATAAAGTCAGCACGAGGTACAGAGTCTTCCTTGCTTGGTTTGTACAGTTCATGAATCAAGCTGGTGGTATCAACTTGGTTGTTTACTATATCTTGAGTAAGTCTGAGTCATCTTTCAGCCATCAAGTTCCAAGCTAACATGCGTAAGCTGTTCTAACGGCCAATGTCGGGCTCGAGCATAGACTTGCCCAAATCATCGCGGGGTGCATCCAACTCATGTTCCCCATCGGTTCACTGCTTCCAACTCTGGCCTTGGATAAAATGGGTCGTCGATCTACCATGATGTGGGGATCTGCCGGACTATCGTTCTCAATGATGATGGTAGCCGCACTCCTGTCTCAGGCAGATGATACATCGCGAGGCCGAGCATTTGCTGCTGGATCAGTAGCATTCTTCTTCACCTACATGCTCGTGTTCGGTGCAAGCATGAACTGTGTTCCGTGGGTTTACGTCCCTGAGATTCTGCCTCTCCATGCTCGAACCAAGGGAACTGCAATCGGTGTCAGTTCAAACTGGCTCTGGAATTTCACTGTAGTATGTCTCGACATCATCTCGTCCCTTTTCTTGGCTCACAGTTGATAGGTTATGATCACTCCCATCCTTATCAATCGTCTTCAGTGGAAGGCATATCTCATCTTTATGGCCACCAACCTTATTTTCGTTCCAATTATTTTCTTCTTGTACCCCGAGACATCTAACTTGGCCCTTGAAGAAGTTGATTACATTTTTGCTCGTGGTGAGAATACTGTTCAAGTGGCTAGGGAGATGCAGAAGGAACTTGCTCTCCATGGAAGCTTGGCGGAGGAAAGATTTCCTGAGAAGGCGGTCAAGATGGAAAGCAAGTCGCATGAGAGGGCTGATGAGTTTGTTGGGCATGCACATGCTTGAGTTCTAGGCCTGCAATAAGAGCTTTGGCGTATTCGTGTTATGAGATTAAGCGACAGGCATATAGTGGCCCGAGAAGTCAAAATCATCAAGACATAAGCATTAAACACAGATTGAAATTTTGAACACGATTATGAAACCTCTCATACGATCTTTTAGAGTGCATGAGAGATCTAGTTTCCGGCATTCACTCTGTGGCAGGCAACTCACGAAATGAATAGCCTGGGCAGTGATTGACGGAATCATTAAGGGCCAAGGTCCCTGAGAAATTAAATTTAGGCTACTCAATACTATCCATGCAATCTGTAGGCTAATCGGATGTCGGCACTGACAAATGAACTGCCGGAATATTAAGCTTTGACATGAGACGACGAACAGGTATAATTTATATGCGCCGGACTACACGGACGTCAACACGAGCAAAATGAATTATGAGAAGTCTAAAATGGCGGTTCATCTCGTATTTTATATATTAAACTTTCCAGAAACCCTGCTGCTAGAGAATAGGTATACCAAAGAACGACAAGGGTGAAAGCCCAATATAAATTGTCCATTCTCCCGTTGGCAATACTCTTATTCCAAGCTACCATTCAGAACAGAAACTCAACTTGCTTTTCTTTGCTGACAACTTACGCCAGAGATACTATGTAAGTCTGCTTAATAGATCCCCATCTCGTTAAGAAAGCCACAATACTGAAACCCAAACAGCTCCATCTACCCTTCTATCTACCCACCATGTTCGCCCAGGCTGTCCTTCTCATCGCCTTCGTGTGCAACGTATCAGGCACTCCCTACGTAGTCACCGACCCCAAGGACCTCCACAGCACCTGGTCCAGCGACGACTACAAAGCCACACACGACACCCATACGATCCGATGGGAGTTCACCGTGAAGGGAAGAAACGGTGTCCCAGACCCAGGCAACTTTGCAGCTTCGTGCCACGGCCTGCAGGTTATTTCCGACGACCTTGATCTGACGGGGAAGCCTGACTTTGAGCGCTGCAACGACACGGCTTATGAGGCTCGCCAGTACTTTTCTGGGGAGTACACGACTGTCGAGGTTCGTCGCACTGATTATCCTGATCTTGGGAAGGAGGTGCAGATCTCGGCTACGGCGAATTATTCTTCGACCAACGATGATGTTGTTGGCGAACATTTGACTTTTGGCAATTTCCAGACTACTTTCATTTCTACTCCTATTGAAGATTAGGGTTGCGTTAGACTCAGTTGTCCATGATTTGTGCGTGGAACGAAAATCATGCTCTGCATATCCCATAGGCGCTCAATGTAAATCTGCCTCTTCACCTACAACGTGGTCAGCTTCATGTATAAATGTGCATATCTTATTCCCAGCATTATGCTTAACAGAAGTACTTTGAAATACGAGAATGAGAATGTTAAAGTTCTATGTATAGCAACAGTCTCCATCGTGTAAGGCGACGCCCAATCTTACTGCAAATGGAACATCAGGATCGATATAACACGCCGTTCAAGTGCAGGCTTTAGATCCCCGAATTTCTATCTCCTAATATTCAGATTATCTTTAATGATGTTCTCTAGCCGCCAGAAGCAAAACTGCCGGCTTTCACTCCGAGAGTCGCTTATCTAAGAGCCTTCCCCAACCCACTAGTTACCCCTCCCTCTTCCGCCCTCGGATAAAGCACCTTCTATCGGAAAACAATCTCTTCATCGACTCAGACTCCCTTCTCTTTTTCTAAATTCTCTAAATATTAATTCTGGAATATTCTTACATTTCACTAAAGCAGCAGCCATGACTACTTATCACATTCGCGAGGTGGATAACCGTGTGGAAGGGCGTCTCGCTCTTGTAACCGGAGCCAGGTACAACATACATCTGACCCTTATGATCCATCCAATGCTAATTAAGTCAGTGGTGGGATCGGTTCAGCTATTGCCAGAGGTCTCGCAGCAGAGGGCTGCGATGTTGTACTCCATTGCAATGCCAGTCTGGTGAGTTACCCAAATCAACAGAATGTCTCATACTAAACCATATATTCAGCACAAAGTCGAGGCTCTATCTAAAGAACTAACATCAGCCCACCCCGGTCAACTCTTCCCTTGCGTCTCAGCCGATCTCAGTTCTCGCGACGAAACTCGCGGCTTGGTCGACAAGGTCTTTCAAGACTCTAGCATCTCTGCCAAGCACAAGGCAGTATCCATTCTCGTTGCAAATGCTGGTCTCAGCAGGCGTATCCGAGACATTCGGAACATCGAAGAGGATGATTGGGATTCGGTAATGGAAGTCAACGCAAGGAGTCAATTTGTGGTGGTGAAGGCCTGCTTGCCTGCTATGAGGGCGCAAAGCTGGGGCCGTGTGATTCTGGTCGGAAGTATTGCAAGTACTGGTGGTGGTATTAATGGGTGCCATTATGCGGCAACCAAGGGCGCTCTGAGGTAAGATACTGACCATTATTGCATGAGAGACGAGAACTGATTTCTGGAAGCTCGATGGGAAAGAATCTTTCGACTGTCCTGGCTGGCGAGGGAATTACAGTCAACACTGTAAGTTATCACAAGTTGTCCCCCCATAAATACTCACAGAACGACAGATTCTCCCGGCAATGATTGGCTTTACAGACATGATCCCAACGCCAAAAGAAACGTGAGTACTCTTTCTTTGCACTTGAAGCTCCCCGCAGAATAGACTGACCCGAGACCTAGAACATGGACAAGAAAAACGGATCTGGAGGAACTCAAAGAAACAGATCCAGGCCTGGCCATTGCAGCAAGCGTCCCCGTACGCCGGTTAGGCCATCCTCAAGAGGTTGCCAACATCGCTGTCATGTAAGTCAACTCTCTATCATTTAGTCTAGGATAACTCCTAACGTTTCGAAGGATGGCAAAAACTGGATATCTTACAGGGCAAGATATCATATTGTCTGGTGGTTTGAAGTAGACCCGTGGTGTCTCAAGGCTCTCTGCGTATGACTCTGGTAGTTCAGGTGTGACGAAGACCAAAAAGAACATACAACACCGGGGATTCGCTGGTCGTCACCGACCCAACTACTAATCCGGCGCTTCGCAGCTTGACGATGGGGGAGCGGACGGGACCCCGTATTCTCTACGAGCTTTGGTCGTATGTGGTAGGACGTCTGAGTAATGTCAGTTATCACAGAGGAATCAGAAAGATGGGAGGGTTATAGAGGTTGAATCACCAAGCCTGTAGTGGTGAACAACAGGCCTAGATCATCGTTTCTCTAGCTGAGATATAAAAAGACACTGCTAGTTCACCCAGTTTGTTCATGGTCATGGCTGAGTTATAATCTGGCGATCAACTGCCTCGTCTGTCGCCAACGAATTGAGTCCATCACGAGGAGTCCACAAAGATTTATACACCAAGGAGACGAAAGCAAAAAATTAATTTATACACTCAATTGACAAAAGATAAGTATCTGGAGCGACGCAGGCCTGATTCGAACAGACGCCTCCGAGGAGAATAGATTTCTAGTCTATCGCATTAGACCACTCTGCCACTGCGCCTAGATGCTTCCTGATTGGATGAAAATTCTGGCCCTACTATGCAATATCAAGTTGCGACGCCTCCCCCGTCTTTCTATAATCTTCACCTCAGCCCCATTGACGAGGTTCGAGGACCTATTTCAGCTGAAAACCTTCAAAGGCATTCTCAGTACAGTCTTTCAACGTCTTGGTATAAGTTGGGACGCCACCAAGATAGATCAAGCACTCGCGCGGCTTGCCTGGGATATTATCTCCCATATACCACTAAAACAAAGTTAGCCATCCTGTAACCTCTCAAGAAAATGTAACATACCGATTTGGTGCTGGGCAAAAGGGAAGCACTAGCAATGTTCCTGACATTTGCTCCCCATTCAGCCTCTGCGTCTTCACGGGCATCAATCTTGTGACGGCCATGGGTCGACATGTACTTCATAACCTTGACGATGAACTCGCCCTGTGACTCAGCGCATGTCGGGCCATTGCACAAAGCTGTTGGAGCTTGTGGTCCATACGTGAAGAACATATTGGGAAACCCAGCAACGGCCATGCCAAGGTACGTTTTCGCACCAGTCTCCCACTTATCAGCAAGTTTCACACCCGATACTCCACTGATGTTCATATCCTTCAGACCGCCAGTGATGGCATCGAAACCAGTTGCGCAGACGACAACATCAAACTCCCACTCCTTCTCAGTTGTTTTGATACCGCGCTCTGTAACTTCAACAACCGGCGTGGCGTTGACGTCTACCAAGGAGACGTTTGGTTGGTTGAAGATCTCGTAGAAGCCGTTCTCAAGAGAAATTCGCTTACAGCCGAAACTGTAGGGCTGCTTCTCTGGAGCTAGAATCTCTTGGAGACGGGGATCCTTGACACGAGATCGAACCTTGGATTTCCAGAACTTATAGGCCTCGGCATTGGCGTCCTCTCGAAAGATCATGTCTTGGTAGTTTGCAAGCCAGAACTTGAAATCGCCATGGGTCCATAGTTCTTCATATTTTGCACGACGCGTCTCGGGATCATCGCTGAAAGTGTCGCGGGGATAAAAGTTAAAGTCAAATCCACCAAAGCTAGCATGTCGACCGTTGAAGACCTCGTTGTAGCGTTCTTCGGAAATCGACTTGTCGTTTCGAGAGTATTCGATCTGCTTCATGGGCAGTGCCATGTTGGGTGTTCGTTGGAAGAGCACAAACTCGCTCGCAACTTGGCTAAGCTCTTGTGCGAGCTGGACGCCCGTGGAACCTGTTCCGATTACAGCGATCTTCTTACCCTTCAGATCAGGTTCCTTTGCTGGCCAGTATGAAGGATGGATCCAGAGACCATTAAACTTGTCGATGCCCTTCCAATCAGGCGTGTGTCGCTTGGCTGCAAAACCAGTGTTCAAGAGTAAGTATCGCGCGACGAATTTCTTGCCGTCCTTACTCTCGATTTCCCATCTATTCGCTTCTTCGTTCCAATCAGCCTTGGAGATACACGTGTTGAACAAGGTGTCCTTGCGGAGATCCCATTTCTTGGCGACATAGGAGAAGTATTCTCTCAGCTCAGCGCTATCAGGGAAGCGTTGAGTCCAGTTCCAGTCACGCCATAATTCGGGGTCAGAGAATTCATAGTGTGGAATGGCACTATCCACTCGAGCACCTGGGTATCGGTTCCAAAACCATACGCCCGCGTAGTCAGAGGCCATGTCGACGAGTTTGACATTGTAGCCTTCTTCACGAAGACGTTTGAGTTGGTAGACACCACCGAACCCGCCGCCGACGATGAGTGCGTCGAGAACTGTTGTATTGACTGTCATGGTGTTTTGATTGTGATAGGACGAGGCTGAAGATAGTTCGTTTTTAGTAAGAGACTCGGTCGACAGTGGGATCAGAAGACCCAGCTCAATGCTAAATTTCAATTGGAATAGAGAATGTTGCTTGGTAATTGATGCTTTGAATATTGAGATCTGTTAAAGATATATATACCTATTCTGACCTTCTTTTAATATCTCGTCCTTTCTGGTCTTCGGGAGACTTACACAGCCTAGAGCTTCCCGGAGCATCGGAACTTAGTCCAGAACACCAGACCAGGCAGTCTGAGCTTCGGCGATCAGAAATGTCTATCACGCTAATTTCAATTTCCATACATCTTTCGATCAATTTGGAAACATAGTCAGCTAAGCGATGCCCTTAGCTTTCGGCTCGGAAGTAGTGTTTGCCATCGGTATTTGGGCGCTCCATCCGAAGAGCCTACTTGAGCTTCTGTTCCGCGGAACAACTGATAATCTTCCGAAGAAAAGGTAAGAATCCGATAATGACTTGCTTGCATCAATAACATATATGACCCGATGAACTACTCCATCAAAAGCATTATTACAAAAGCCTCATCCATGCGCGCGGCCTTCTAACTTCTTACAAGAGCAGAGAGTGCGCGTTCCGATCAATCCAATCCAAAGCATTCAACACGGATTTTATACGTCTATTTCATCAAGCATAGCAGGTTTGGTCAATATGTCTTCGTACGCTGACTCCTGGCTCAAGGTAAGGTCCCATGATGCCCAATCTGTTATGTGCACTGACCCGTACAGTTCGAAGAGTCTCTGGGTGGCGTTCGCCCGGTCTTGAAGGGCTCTGCAGAAGAAATGAGGGCTCAATTCAGCGGACTCGGCTCTCTCCTTGCATCTCAATCTCCTCCTTTTCCAGAGAATAAGTTGAAGATCAGTGATGGAGAAGTAGGTAGTGTTGCATATCGGACCTACACGCCTCTTGGCTCCGAAGCCAAGGACTTGCCCATTGGTGTCTTCTACCACTCTGGCGGTTTTGTCGTAGGAAGCCTTGATTCTGAAGATGGATTTTGTCGGAATATCGCACTCGAGGCTAACGTGGTCGTTTTGAGTGTTGGTTACCGATTGTCTCCTGAACACAAGGCTCCGACACATTTAGAGGACGCTGTGGCTCTTTACGAATGGGTGAGTGGGATATTGCATATTTGGTCCTATCAATACAGTTAGGAGGAATTGTCACTGACTTTTTCTGTGTCTTAGGCTTACAAAAATGCCGATATCATTGGCGGCAATTCTGCCAATATGTTCACCATCGGCGTATCAGCTGGCGGTGGACTTGCACTAGCCGTTGCTCGAAAGGTGATCCTCGGTCAGACCAATCTTCCTACAAATGCTATCAAGGGAGTCATTGCCCTCTGTCCAGTAACATTCCACCCACGAAACATCCCAGCAAAGTTCCAGACGAAACACTCATCCTATAAGGAGAACAAAGACAACGTACCCCTAGTGGATGAGGAATCCCTGTTGCAGATGTTCGATAACACAGATATCGATCTCAACGACAAGAACTACTTCCCATTGCTGGATGATAGCTGTTTGAAGTTGTTTCCTCGGACATATGTCGTAACATGCGGTATGGATCCATTGCGAGATGATGGGAAGGTCCTTTATGATAGCCTCTCCTCTGCAGGCGTGGCTACCAAGACCAACCACTATGGTGATATGCCTCACTGTTTCTGGATAGTCCCATCTTTACCCGAGAATGAGGTGTTCTTGCACGAGTTGATAAGCAGGATCAACTGGGTCATTAAAACTAGCAATTAGTTTAGCAAAGGTTTATGTATGAATACATCTTGGGATACCCGATGTCACTTTAATGTAGCGGCTATATGCAGAAACGTTGATTCATTAAATCGTAAAAGACCTTGTGATTATGTATGTCATAGCCCAAACGCCAGATTATTGGTCCCCATATTTCCTTCAACTTCGAGACTACATACATCGACAGTTGAGAACAGAGGAAAGCTAGTATCAAATGAGTCGAATGCAATTGTCGTAGGTGTAGGCAGTGAGAATGCCTCCAAAGCTTCATGCGGCAACATGCCCATCAAGCCCCCATCCATGTCTCTCATAGATTCTTCGAATGACCAAGTATCAAGTATTTCGTCGCTCTGGCTGAAAACACCGAGAGGTATTGTCTTTCCTTTGTCATTGGGATTTGGAGTCTGTGGCCTAGACCCATCATGCACAGTACCAAAGAGGTTCCGCACAAGGAGGCTCTGTCTCTCCATCTTCCGACGTGCCCTCTCGTCAACGTATATGTTGCAGACTGTTTGGAGGTTATCAATAGTCTGTAGAGCACCTTTGGCAACAGGATCATGGGTGCTGAACCTGGCCATTAAGGATCGTACACCGATCAGACTTTTCTCAAGAGGGAAAATATGGTCCAGATCATTGAAGTAAGCGGTCCCAAGTACCAAAGCTGCAACAAATAAAGAATTGACGACAAACGGAAGACGTTTTGGAATCTCTCGGTTGTCTCCCATTACCTTCAGGAGATCAACTGTTCGAACTGCAGAGTCAACACAGGAAAAAGCGAGGACTTGATCTGGCTCAGTTGCAGCAGTAGGCGGTTCCCACTGACTCATGTCCTGTGCGGCTTTGCTCATGTGTTTTGAAGCGCTTTTCGTCAAGGACGGTCGAGCCAGTAGCATGATCGTCCAATAATATGCCTCTTTAAGGTGACATAGACCGATATTTGGCGTTTCCTTCCCATCGTCCTCGTCAATGAATTTCGATGGTTTTATGCTGTCAGTGGCTAGACCTAGAGGAAACTTGTTGGCCCATTGTCGATGGTGCTCGCTGATTCGTTCCAGGTGCTTGCTTGAGACTTTTTGTGGAGAGTAGATGTTGGTAAGGATGTCTTCAAAAATAGCGCAAAGATCGTTGGACGCCGAGTAATTCTCGTCCGTGCCCGTGTTTCGAGTTTCGTGTGTTGATGGGGGACGACCGAGGGATGCGCTCATGAAGAGATCTAGAACGCGGAGGACCTTCCATAGCCTCTCTCGTAGAAGGTATTCGGGTTGCGGGAAATGCTTGTTGATATCGTGTCGCTGAATGCCGAGAGCGTATGCTGCGCGTACAGCGCTGCCCAGGTACATGAATGCTGCATTCCGCCGTGATGCACCAAGTAGGTACATAGTAATAAGAATATTGGACTGGACGGCGGTTATGCTGATGTCGTCCATGATGATAGACGCGGTCAGGAAGCGGCCGTAGTTAAAATACTGCTCTGCTTCCCTGTCCCTATTCTCAGGGCATGTCTGAGCGCCAATTGCAAATATGAGAAAGAAGACTGCTACTGAAGCTTTATCCTCTGGTTCATTAGAACACTTTTGGTACCAAGATGTCATAGACTCGCTGATCTCTCTTTCTTCGAAGAGGTTGAGGACACAGCTAGTTGAGCGAAAGAACCAGGAGACTAGATAGCTAGCCTCTCCCTCGTCGGGCATGGCTGGTGTATCATCCATGATACTGATGAACCATGTAGAACTGTCCGACGGCTTGGCCTCAACCATGAGGTGCTGTAGAGCATCCTCTGTGAATGCACAGGGACCGACTGAATCACGAACCAGTCGTCGGATAATTTGCAGGAAGGACAAGTTGGCTGCGTCGCCGATGAAGACGAATTTCCCATGGCCATCTTGCACAAGCGTTGAGAGCTGCGGACGATCTACATGGCCTGAATTTCTGTCATGCCCTAACTGGCCGCTGAGCTGAGACGGCGTTTGGTCAAAGACTTCGATGGAGGAGACGCTCGGTGACATCGGGTTCTGTGAGTCGTGTCGAGGTGTAGAGTTGACGTAATTGGGTTGTGTACCCCGAACCCTGCGCTTGGTCGTCGGAAAAGTGGTGAAGCTGCATTCGGCATCCACTCCGCGGGTGATGCAACGGCCACACGGTTGACGGCCGTCACAGCGCTCTTTGCGGCGCTTGCAAGTGTAGCAGGCGTTGGCGCATCGGCGCCGTTCACTGTCTTTGAGTTTACGAGAAGGCATTGTTCTTAGTAATGAGAAGTGTAAGGAGAGACTAGAGAGTACGAGTACAGTCAAGTCTTCTGGGGTCGAATGGCATTTAACTTCTTCAACGGGACCTACGGGGGTCACAGATTGCGGGGTTAAAATACCCCCAGGCACGCTAAAAGAAGCGAACCTATTAAGGCCAGTTTATATCTGTTTTAGAGTTTACTAGACGCGGCCTCGTCTGGAGAACCTGGTACCTAGCGGCTGAACAGTCTGTACACATGGCATTACGTGATGAGCATGTCCGTTGTAGCCACTGCCGTTTATGACTCTCCTATAATCCTTTCATACATCGAGAAACTAGCTTGCTAATGGAACTAAGCATACAGTCCATGGTTGTTGTATGGAATGTACGTGTTACTTGCAGGTCACTGGAGTAATTGTTGGTCTGCGTCGCTTTCAGCGTTTTCTCAAAGACTTATGTACTTTTCAATTTCCACCAACTATCGAATAGTAAATCATACAATTTCATAAGTGAGTACTAGATAATTCAGTTGGCAATGTGTAGTTACCGTCTCTAATATCATGTAGGAAGATCAGTAACAAAGATAGTGTGGGGGAGTAAAAAACAAGCCTCAATTCTCTCGGCTCATCCGAGGTGAAGTGTGGGGAAGTCGGGTTCACCCCCACAACCATCGGAACCCCGCCACTGGCCCCAGATCCGATCCGATGCAAGCAGCCGATGGAGAGCTGTGCCATACTAGTAAGTCATTTCAGGTTTGCTCTAGTATCCAGTTCAAGTCAGGCGTGACAGCTGAGACTAGTGGGTGATGAATTGCTAATGTTTCGATCAACTCTTGCACATAGGCCTATATACTTGTAACTTATTGCTGTTTACATATGCTCCCCAACATTCCCGAAGCCTGCCCCTCTCCATCAAGTCCCGTCAACTTCTTCTTCAGCCAAGGAATCTCCTCCAAAGAATACCGATACGCTCTGAACAACGCATTCGACTCCCCAGGGAATATCTTGGCAGTAGCTTCATCAGGATATGGCGCAAAGTGCGGGTTGATAAACTCCCAGCAGACGTATCCCTCCTTGGTAACCTCGAACAACCGTCCAAAAGCACTCTCGCACAATAGCGTGTTTCCATTGGCCAATCTCTGTGCACTTCCCATGAATGGAGTAAAGAAGTTATGCATCTGTGAGCGATCCCTGTACTCCCAGACAATCTTCCTAGTCTGCCTGTCAACTTCGATGGCGCGGGTATAAGTGATAGATTCGCCATTACGAAAAGCTCCATTGTCAAAGATGAGAATGTTGCCGTTGTCGAGTTCAGTGGCATTGTGTTGTTGAGCAAGAACCTCTGGGCCGAGTTTCCATACGATCTTGCCAGTAGATCTCTCGATTATGATGACGGCTGATACTGATCGGAGTGATGCAAGGATATGCTTTCCGTCCCGCATGGGGATGACGGAGTTGATGAGTGGATAATGTTCTCTTGTGTAGTGAGCTTGAAGGGGGTATTCGTCTCGTGGAAGACTCTCTGAAACCTTCCATTGCCAGACGAGATTGCCCTTCTCGTCGACTTCGTTGATGGTGTCGGCGTAAGTGATGCCATCGATCTCAGTTCCCGGGACACCACCAATGACCTTCGCCGAGTCTTCTGGAGACAGAGCCTCAAGTCCGGTATACAAAAAGCGGCCATCGCCATAGTGATACTGATCATGATGGCCCAAATCATCTCTGAACTGACGAACCACTTTGCCTTCAGGATCAAGTTCACTCATGACACCTCCGCCATATTTGTTGAAGAAGGGAAAGGGGAATGGACCTCCATCTTTGGTCGTGAGCTCAGTTGTTCGAAGAGTGTTGACAGCAAGATTTCCATTAGGGAGAATTCTAGCATGACGACCAATTCTTCCGGGGAGTTGCCACGAGTGGACTTCGTTGCCGTCAATGTCGACCAGGTGAGCTGTACCGCTGGTCAAGGGGCAGAAAAGGGTGTAGCCGCCGAATGACTTATCCTTGTCAACGCCCGTGAGGCCGACGCCACGTCTTTTTAGTGTGTTTTGCTCCATGACCAAATCTTGAAACTTTGGCTCTGTGTTGATGGATTGGGCAGTTGTTGGGGCTTGTGTCTTGTTTGGTGATAACGTGATAGATTCACAACACTGTTAAGAGAGGTTGGCTTGTCTCATATATAATCCAATTCAAAGACACAGTTTTCATTCCGGAGTTTACTTGTACTTGTAGACTATTCTTCCTTTGAAAAATGATATCTTTAAAATAAACATTGGCGTGATATTGCGAAAACATCGACCCTACGGCATCCCGGCGGTAAGCCTGCGGGATACCGTCGGGATGCCGCCGGCTGATAACGATCCGACGGTCCCTCGTTATCACCGCCGGCGCCATCTCATCTTATCAAGTCCTCCAATAGGTTAACTCTATTCAGCACGCCATTATCGTCGCCATGGTATCTTCAACACCATACAAACCTGGGCATATCGCTTATCAGGACGTCTAAGTTGCTTTGGCAGGGAGTTAGTATATAGAGTGTAGCATTGTTCGATATCATCATGTTGGAAACCACAAGAGCTTTCAAGATTATTGAGTTAACTCCTCGTTACAATGAGTTCCTTTTCTGAAAAGAGTCAGCCGGTGCACTCCAAGACTTCGGAGCATGATGGCCATGTTATTCAGGATGAAGCCATTCATGTTCCGGGCTATGATCCTACCCTTACAATTGAATCGGGAGAAACTCGGAGAGCTTTGCTCAAAGTTGACTTCTTCATCTTGCCTTTCATCGTTCTTTGTTTCTGCTTCCTCCAATTCGACCGTACCAACATCGGCAATGCCCTGACCGATACACTTCGAACGGACATCAACATCGACAACTCAGACATCAACCTTGCACAAACTCTCTTCACAGTCGGCTTCATCGTTACAGAGCTTCCCTTCAACATGATCAGCAAGTACATTGGACCTGAACGATTCCTTCCAATTACCATGTTCCTCTGGGGTATTGCTACCTGGTCTCAAATCTTCTTGAAGAATGCGCACGGCTTATGTGCCGCTCGATTCTTCATTGGTGCCCTGGAGGGTGGCTACATCCCTGGTTTTGCTCTTTACATCTCGCGATACTATACGAACCAAGAGCTTGCTTTGAGGTATGCCATCTTCTGGGCATCAAACAGCTTTGCTGGTGCTCTTGGTGGGCCTTTGTCTATTGGTCTTCTTTCACTTCGTGGACGAGGTGGTCTCCATGGATGGCAATGGCTGTTCTTTATCGGTAAGTGCGTAAACTCGATATGCAGTGTGAGTACTAACAAATTGTAGAGGGTGTTTTGACCTGCTTCCTCGGAGTCCTCGCATACTTGTACTTCCCTCACAATGCCGCGAAACCAAAGACCTTCTTTGGCAGATCATTTAACATCTTTACTGAGCGCGAAGCTTCCATCATTGTCACCCGAGTCATCCGCAACGACCCGACCAAAGCTCTCCGATACGGTCAACCAGTTCTACTGTCGCATATTGTCGATACCTTCACTGACTGGAGATTATACGGCCATCTTGTCGCTGGCCTCCTCTCCATGGTCATGATCTCTCCGATGAACACATACGCCCCCTCCATCATCAAGTCTCTAGGCTTCACCTCTCTCCAAGCCAACGGTCTCAACTCCGTGGGAAGTGTCTGCGCTCTGGTTTGGTCAGTGACTCTGGCCTTCAGTAGTGATCACTTCCGCGAGCGTGGATTCCACATTGCCCTTGGCTACCTATGGGGAGCTGCTGGTTTACTCTGGCTAGCCCTTGCACCAAACGGCGTGTCGAAGTGGACTTTGTATGGTGGAGTTGTTTGGACGCAGATGGGAATGGGCTGTGTGCAAGCCATCAGCGCTGCATGGCTCACGACCAAGATGCAGGATTACAAGAGACCTGTTGCCTTGGCTGCTTATGTGATGAGTATCCAGCTTGCCAATTTTCCTGGTAATCAGCTTTTCAGAACTCAAGGTATGCATGCACAAAGCCCCTTTGTCAAGTTCCAAGCTCACTGTAACTAGATGCTCCCCGATATACTCGTGGACTGAGTATTGCCGCTGGTTGTGCTATTGCTGCTGCGGTTGTTATCCTCGTCTGGAAGTTACTTTACCGACTCTTTGATAATGGTGATGCTGGTGTTGAGGAAAAGTTCCAGGTTCCTTCAGAGGAGACTAGAAGTGAGATTTGAAATGGTACTTGTGACAGCACAAGATAATTAATCTAGGTATTTCTCTTACAGAGGCTGTTCATCCTGAGTTTTCTCTCCTGTCATCGCCATATGCTTGAGCTTCGGCCATGCGTTAATGAGGGCTCCTTAATACCTCTTTAGCAAAGTCCCACAGTGATATTTTAACAGAGCCAGTTGACCTTGCGAGTATTATTCGTCTTCAGTCTCCAGCCATTTCCGCCTCTTTTCTCCAACCCCTAGTCCAGCTCCTCATCAACTTCCATAGAAAACTCCAAGTTGTGAATGGCCGCGGTCTTCCGCCACTCCTTCTCCGTCTCCTCAAGGATCGTAGAACCTCCTCCTCCCGAGAGTCTCAGAATTGGTTCGTCAGGATCATCAGGATAGCCGGTGCAGAAAACAAAAGTCGTGTACCACGAGTCATTGAGCTCTATGGAAAGATACTCCGCCTTGGGCATGCGAGATACACATCGTGCCGCCGCCACAAAATATTCGTTCACATCGTCAACGGGATACATGCGTCGCCAATAGGCGGCGTCATCTGCTGATTGCCAGGGTTTATGGAAGAGGAGCAGTTTCCCTGAGGGTGAGATCTCATCTGGAGTAAGGCTGAAAGCTTTAAGGCTCGGCCACTGAGGCTCTTCAGCTGTATCTGACTTTGATGGCCAGAAGATAGTAGGCTCGATGCTCCCCTTAAAGGAGAAGTCTTTTAGTCCTTCTCTTTGTGAGAATCTACGTAATTCTCGACTTAAAGGGTCTTCTTCTGTCGGCGCAGAAGACATGGCATCCTTCAGCATGGCTCGTCTCACATAGTAATGGAGGTCGAAGTGATGGATGGACGAAGGCAGACCATTCAATGACCGTGCAAGTCCTAGCAAGTATTTTTGTGAGAAAAGAGCAAACGTCTTGGGTATTGGTTATCTAAACTTACCATTTCTCTCGTTCACAATATTGCTCGGTCCTCCTTCAGAATATAGCCGTAGAGTAAGTGATCTCAGACGCGACATCGTACCCGCTATCAAGCAGACAGAGCATGGAGAGTAGAAAAGGCGGTAAAGCCCCCCGACGAACCGGAAATGGCTTATCATGGGCACTTCAGGGAGACGTGGGTTCAAGTCCTCAAAACTGTCCTGGAAGCGGTCTTCCAGTTTACTGAGATCTTCGGGTGCCTTTGAAATCCCCCAGGGAACAGTAACTAGATATTCTACGAGCGGCTCATCTTGCAAAGGTATTTGAGCGAGCAGCTGAAGAAGAGGTAGAAAGCTCGTGTCAATTTCGGGCCCTGTTGTAGGATGTGCTTCATCTGGTGGTGGAAACGAGTAATCGACCCGGCGGAGATATGAGAGACGCCTGGGGGTGAGAATGTTGTTGTCTATTGCATAAGAGACTGATTCCGTGTTCAACTTGAGCTCACGGAATGAAGCTTCTTCAATCAGAGGTTGCCATCGGCGAGATAGTGCTGCTAGATGTGCGAGACAGCGTATTGGAGGCCTTGTTTCGTCGTAG
This sequence comes from Fusarium sp. NRRL 25184, assembly GCA_013755755.1. Lineage (NCBI taxonomy): Eukaryota > Fungi > Ascomycota > Sordariomycetes > Hypocreales > Nectriaceae > Fusarium > Fusarium sp. NRRL 25184. The sequence continues at coordinate 40,643 of JABSSZ010000198.1, forward strand.
AATTTAGCTGGTGAGAAATACTCATATGGCACAAGGTGTGAAATTATATTAGATATGATTTCCGGGGCTAGTCGGTCCATTTTGGCGGTGGCTGTGTGATGTGTTGGAAGAGGAGAGTGATAATCATGATGGAATCAAAAGGCAGAAATTGATCGCGGAACGGAGCGGAAAATATCCGTGAGTCACTTGTTAGCTGCTGCCTGTTGCAAGTCCATGCTCATGCACTGACAAGTCAAGATTTCTTTTGGTGCAATAATTGCTAGGATTGAATAGCGTTCATGTTATTTTATAAGTATTGTTAGACAGAAGCGTCTGTATCTGAATGTACATGGGCCCATTCTGGCCAAGACTCCAACCCGCCATCGGCATCAAACATCTCTGATCCTATAAAATTCGGATACAAGAAAGAGAGATCAGGTGGTAATAACAGCTCTTCCGCATTATAAACAACACCAGGATTCTCAGACAATGCCCTGGAAACAATGGGCGTTGAAGGTTGGAAATCTGGTCGAAGTTTTTGGAACTGCGCATGGACAATATCACCGAGGATATGAGCGGCGTGACAAGGCAGCCCGATGGTCTTGAACCAGTTTATAAGCTTGAATACTAGATTATCCAACTCGGTAGTGTCATAATTGGCAGCTCGCAGTTTTGACTCATATGTGTGAACGATTCGACATAGAGTTAGTGCAGAGAAGCTGAGGAGGTGATAAATGTGATCCGTTAAATGGCGAGTCCGATCGTCGGTTGTGTCGATGGCTAGATTGATGATGATTTTTGAATGTTTGATCATTTCTTTGAGAACAGAGCTGTGCATGACTGATTTAGGTGATTTGAGGGACTGGCAATGAGCCAAGAGGTGAGCGAAGTGGAAGCCCATTTGTAGAAACTGGGATCTAGGCTCGTCTGAAACATGTCAACATTACTATTCTAGTACATCGACAGTAGACTTACTGAAAAGGACCATCCAGTCCTGTTGCCATGCTTGAAGAGCGAGTTTAGTTCCAGCCAGGTCAATCTGAGCAATTCCACATTTGTTGTAGATAATCCAGTAGAGCTGAACTTCTGCTCCCATCCTCGCTTCGTAGTTGTTCACCTCATTAGACTTGACGAAATTGACACATTGGTCAACTTGTGCTTGAGTCAGCAGTGAATGTCTACGAGTCCCAACGCAGTACCTGTACTACAGTCAACAGTTGTCTCGTAAGAGGAATCTTGGGGACTTACTGAAGATGGGCAACACATAGGTGATTCCACAAACACCAAGAATCCAGTGAGTTATCGACATGCTGAGACGAGCCGGGGCGGATAACTTCCATAAAGTGAGGGCTCGCCAGCGCTTGCTGAATTGCATAGCCAGTGAGCAACCAGCTGTCTACACTCAAGGGAACTTGACCTATAGTCGTCGACCAAAGACTTAGTATAAGAACGGCCTGAAAGAACTCTAAAGTCTGCGGGACCTCAAGCAACGATGTTGTGATAAGACGCTTCGACTCCTCGAAAAGCCTGGGAGCAAGTCGGTCTGCCAGATTCTGGCTTGTATGACGGACTGATATCAAGAAAATGCTACATAATAGCAATGGGGATTTTCTGATTTGTAAGAGGAGTCTGTCTGTTGGGATTTCTTCTGGAAATCTGACCCATCTGCCATAATGAACATGGAATCTGAAACTTGTCAGCTATTTAGTAGTCAATCACGAACAGCATTAGCTTACAGTCCCAAGAGTGAATGAGCTGTTGACAAGGAGACAAGTCCAGTTGAAATAACGTCTGCTTGAGGTCCTGTTTGTGCAATTGCTTGCTCGGGCGAGTGAACTCCGGCATCAGTTGCAGCATCTCGTATCAAAAATACCGGAGCCGGGTCGAGGTCTGCAGACGGTACTTGCACTTCCACAACAGAAGCTCTATTCTGATTAGTCGAGCCAGAAATTTCATCTAGTTTCGAATCAAGTTTGTCGACTAGAGCGCTAACTGTTCGTTCGAGTCTTTCTAATCTACACAAACCGTCAATGATAACTCGTCACCTCCGCGATTATACAAACCTCTCGTCGACTGAACTTCTCCGACCTTGTACAGCTGTATTTTCAATCGGATTGCCTATTTCTTGGCGTATGGGTGGTGAGACTGAGTGTTGATGGTCATTGTGATAGTTCAGGGAGCATCGCTGAGATAAGGTCTTGCAACGCAAACAGGTTCCATTTGAGCTGCCGGAAGCGTAACAACGAGTCTTGTATTTACGACACAGATCACATGCCTTTGAAGCTCTACCAGATCGTACAGGAGGCATGTCAATGGCTGAAGATCTGCATGCCCGAAACAAATGCTTAACATACAGTAGATAAGGAGATCAATGGCCTATCATGCCTTATCAGTAGATATGGCGTGCTAGATCGATCACGTGGATGCTACTAAGATGTAAGTGACATCTCAACAACGACCTTGCGAATTTTGAAGATGCTCGACCACAGTATTTGTTTTGGCATCCCGTAGAAGTGCATAGATTTACCGGTGCGTGGAAACCTCGAGCATGATTGACAAGTTGGCAATTGATTGAGCGGTGCAACCCAATGTAGACTCAAATAAGAAGAACAACCTCGTCTGAAGCTCAGTGTTCTTGGGGTTGAGGTCAAAAAGCAAAATTCATGGGACGATCATAGAACCAGTATTGGAGCCACGTTCACCCTCTCCCAATATTTATTGGAATAGGCCGAGTACAGAACCTGTCTGGCTCTGGTGTTATGCAGCGGGGTCTAGGGTGGCCCGAGGTGGACAAGGTGAAGCCAGGTGAGAAACCAGCCGAGGATCAGCCACGGCCAGCACCCCACTATGGGACCTTTAAATTTTGCGCGGATCGCGTTCCATCTCTTCTTCTTTTCTTTTCTCCTTATGACCCTCTTCATTCAAATAACCGTAAGTCCTCACCACGCACAAATACTTACATTTTGACATATCGCTGACATTTACCTCGCAGATGATGAGAACCGCGTGTTTAATATGATGCAGTGCCTCCTCTCCGGACCTCGAAACCCTCTGCCTCTCGGGGCAGCTTAAGCGGTTTCGCGGCGAGGTGAGGTTGGTACCATGAAATGGGCGTTCGACACAGACCTTGTTACAAGCATCGGACGCGATGGAAAAAAGCTCTGACTTATTATGAATGAAAGAGAGGATTCTTGTTTGGTTCGCGCGGCTGAGGCAACTCGGCGTGCAGACATTGAACCGTTTGGACAGGTAGGTTTTTTTTATGCGATTGAGGGAACTGGGAGCGAGTCTCAAGTGAGGTCTCGTGTATATATGTGTACTATGAATTGAAATGTATTTTGTATCTTAATTGTAATGACAAACCTTGTGCTTCGCGACCTGCTGTTTTTGATAGAGTGAATGTGCCGTCCCTTGTCTAGAGCTGTATCAGGTGAAATGAGTTTTGGTGAGACGTTAAGAAGCGAAGAGATTATCGCACAAGTAACCAAACACGCATGCAAACAGCCACAAGCAGACTGTGTTTGTACTACCTCAATGCCCAACGATGCCTCAATTTGCATTCCCCTCATACAAAAAGTCCCCAGATTTCTTCAACCTCATGGAACATCACCATCTCTGCAGTGGAGCTGTCTTGGCGCAATCACTGAAATGAAGTGCCCCCAAGAAGAAAAAGAATCCATGGTGACGACATCAGTAGCGTCCCCTGGAATTACAGTGGAAGAGTAGCGCCCGCCCGTATCGGAGTCAACGACCTTTCCGGAGGACACGAGTTTGGAGGGTACATCACGAGACGACCCAAGTCGCTGTGAGGTACATGTACCTCTCTATCATCCACCCCAGAATCTCCACCTTCTTGTCCTACAACCACCAAAGCCCAACCTCAAGTCAACGCCAACCCGAACAGCACACACCCCTCCCCTTATCCTGCCACGCCCCAGAATCGTCCACGTCCCCCGGCGCGGATGCGGACACTCTCTCGTTGTCTCTCTCGGTCAATCTCTCTTTCTTCGTTCAAGACTCTTCGAGATCTCTTTTTGCGCTGGTCACTTTGAAGCGACCCGACACGCTCGACTCGCTCGACTTCTGCTGCTGCCGCTCTTATCGTCATCCTCGTATCGATTCCCCCGGATCCCCGGCCATCATCATCTGTCACCGTACCCCGTCGCTCGCTGCAACGTCCGTCGTCTGAACTTTTTGGCCCTCCATTGCCCGACGTATAAGCTCGATATAGCTCCCGAGCTCCTGTTGGAATCATGTCAAGCTCCTTCGAAAAGTCCGTCAAGGGCGCAACGAAGATCAAGGTACGTGTGCAGTCTTGGCGGCGCGCTCTTGATGAGCCTAATATCAGCGGCAACCATGAGCCCAACCAATTTTCCTCGATGGGCGCTGGTTCTCAATATTCGACTTTGTGCTGATCTTGGATGCTGTAGAATGCTCCCCCAAAAACGAAATACATCGAACATATTCTCGTAGCTACCCATTCCGGCGAAGCTGGCGTCGGCGAGGTCTTTCGCGCTCTCACATATCGTCTCCGCGATTCAACATGGACCGTCGTCTTCAAAAGTCTAATTACTGTTCACCTGATGATCAGAGAGGGATCTCCTGATGTCACGCTCGCCTTTCTTTCGACACATCGTAATGTGCTAGCAATTAGCAGCTTTACAGACGGTACGTTCCATATGGGCCGAAAGAGATCTGGGCATGGGCATTGACAGATTGGCAGCACAAATCCAAGGACGAAACATTCGACATTATGCCCAATACTTAGCTGAGAGAGCTCGCGCATACGAGAAGACCAAGACGGATTGGGTGCGCGCTTCTGAGTCAAGACTTGAGAAACTTTCGGTTGAGAAGGGATTGTTACGGGAGACGGAAATCGTTCAACACCAACTCGAGGCCTTACTAAAATGCGACGTAAGTCGGGACCATTACGGGAGAGAGAATTTCGAGTACTAACGATCCCAGGTGATGGAGAACGAGCCAGAGAATGAAATCACTATTACTGTTTTCCGACTGCTTGTCTTGGATCTCTTGGCACTATTTCAAGTTCTCAACCAAGGACTCATCAGCATCCTCGGTATGTTTGCCCCTCCCCCTCTGTCTCAGCCCGCCACTTTGACTAACGTTCCACTCCCTTCAGGTAACTTTTTCGAAATGTCAAAGGTGGATGCCGAACGTGCTATGGCCATTTATCGGAAATTCACGAAGCAAACAGACTACGTTGTCCAATATCTGAGCGTAGCTCGTCAGCACGAACACCACACTCGAGTCGAGGTGCCCAAGCTCAAGCACGCTCCTGTCAATCTTGGACGTCAGCTGGAGGAGTATCTTCACGATCCCGATTTCGAGGTCCACCGACGGCAATACTTGGCTGAGCAGGATGTGAAGAAGACTGGTGGAGGTTCAAGCTCGAAGCAAGGAGGTCTGAGCAAGAAGAAGAGCATCGATTTCCCCGAACCAGCGTCCAACAACCCCTTTCCCAAGATCACAGCCTCTTCTAGCGGGAACAGGGCGCCCGAGTCGAAACCGCAGGCCAATAAGGGTCCTGATCCCGATCTGATCGACTTCTTTGACTCTATCGAACAGAACCAGACGCCGATGAGCATGAATCCTCAGCCTCAGCAACAAGCTTTCCAGCCGCAGCCGACAGGCATACCGTTTCAACAGAACGGATTCGCCGCTCAGCCGACTGGATTTGCCTCCAACAGTCCATTCCAACAGCCTCAGCAAACTGGGTTCATGCAACCGCAACCCCAGATGCAGCAGCCTCAGATCCAACTACAACCCGACTTCACCGGAGCCGGTTTCGGAAGCTTCACTCCTCAACAACAAGCCTTCCAACCAAGCTCGCTCGCACCAATCCCTCAGGATACAATGGCCAGCTTCCCCAACGCTGCCCCTCAGATCCAACAGCCTGTTCAGAACGGATCACCTCAGGGACTTCAACCGATGCAAACAGGAAGCACCAATCCCTTCCGCCAATCTATGCTTATGGCCCAGCAAACAGGCCTTCCATCATCAGCTACGACTCCTGCTCTAAACCGTCAATCTACAAACCCATTCGCTCGAACATCACCACAGCAAAACACTTCTCCTTTCGCCCAAGCTTCAAACTCGCCTTTCCAGTCACCATCTCCTCAACAGCCACAGCAACAACCTGCTCTTCAACCTACACCAACCGGCACAAACCCCTTTGCACGCAACTCGGTGATGCCAGCGCCAAACCAGGAACAACGTCCACAAACAGCCGGCGCTGCTCTCGCCCCTCAACCAACCGGTACAACCAACCCCTTCCGAAACGGTGCCTTTGTCAACCACAACACAGGTATGGGATGGCAAGCCAACCAGCAGCCTATCGGAGGAGGCCTCGACCAACTCCCAACAGTACCTGTGTTCCCTCGTCCTGCTCAACAGACACCTTGGCAGCAATAAGATTATCAGAGCAGCCGTTCCAAAGAAACCCATCATATCTTACAAGCTCAAATCAAGACATAATTCGCATCGCGTTTTCCACAGCGCCCTTTTGTTTCCAGTTCTTGGCTGTAACAGCCTCCCTTTCCATATAGTAAGCGAGGCGTTTTCGGGGGATGTGATTCGAAAAGAGGATTGCAAGGCCACAGGATGAGCACCCGGGAAGATACAGTATGCTTCTAAAATTGCCCTTCAATCCTCTCCTGGTAATTTTCCTTTTGGATTAGTATAGTAGCAGTCATACAAAAATACAATTATCATCAATTATTTCTCTGTATTCACTGTGTCTGGTGTATATTCTCTGTAGCCATGGTATCGTGTCATTTTTACCATCTTCAAAACTCCAGTTCCGTTATATCCCTCAGTGTTTTCCCAAACTCCCAAACTCCATAGCTATGCGCGTTTAAACGACGAAATTATCTACTAGAATGGATCATCGACGTCCATTCTACCGCCTGTGTCTCCCGTCACAGCCGCTTCTTTCGCGCCCGCTGTAGCAACACTCTTCTCAACCTTCTCCTCATCCACAAACACCCCTAGTCCCGAGAACGCCTCGAACAAAGCTCGTGTGAGATACTCATCAGGACTGTACCCTCCAGCCTTGAACTCGGGCTTCGTCCTCGTGATCTCGACCCACTCATTACTATACATCGCCAGTTTCTCCGGCGCAAGGTCCACGCGCTCTGGCATGACGCGCACGCCGCCGTACGGATCGTAGGGCTTGTTTTCCACAACGACTGCCTTCTTCTCGCGCAGTCCTCTGATAGAAAGACCGCTGATTCCTGCGGCGCCGAGTGCTGCGTCGCGCTTGGTGTGTCCTCGTTTCTTGAGCATGATCTTGTCCATCGCCTCTGTCGCACGGCCCATTTCTGCGCTCTGGAGGGAGTCAAGCATTTCTTCACGGAAGCGCTTGGCGTTGGCTTTTTCTTCGAGCTCTTGTTGTCGTTCCAGCAAACGGCGCTGTCGAGCTTCTTCCTCTTCTGCTGCGATGCGGCGCTGGCGAGCATCGTCTGTTTCGCGCGCGAGACGTCTGTTGCGCTCAATGTCCTGCTTGTGCTTCGCCTCCCACTCGCCAAGTTGCGCCTCAGCCTTCCTCCTCTGCTCATCTGTGCCATACACGAGATCACACGTCAAACACTCCACCATCTCCAGATACTCATTATAGTCGTCCAGCGTCTCAAAGTCCTCCTCAACCTTGTTAAACACCGCCGCCACTCGTCTCCGAATATCGACTTCACGCTCCACGGCAAGATCCGCGAAGAAAGCAGTCTTGAAACCGCGGAGACGGAGGGTTTTGTGGCATCCAGCGTAGGGACATTGGTTGGGGCCGTCTTTGAAGATTCGCTCGACGCAGGTCTTGCACATGCGGTGGTAGCACTCTGGATTGATGAGGAATTCCATGTCGCGGTTAAAGTAGCGTGTTGTCTTGCATACGGGACATGTCTCGTCTTGGTCTGGCGGTGGAGGAGCGTTGAGATCTGTAGCGTGGCGTATTGAGACGCCTGCGCGAGACATTTTGGCTGGCGAGAGCACGGACTGTGCGGTTGAGTGGAGGGGTGAGGTTGTTGAGAGAAGGAGAGGAAAGCAATCGCTTTGTTATGGTGAAGAAGTGATTAATCAGTCGCTATCAAATGTTGGTTCTGCGCGGCTGACGAGACAGGGATTAGAAACTTGACAGAGAGTTTCCCATTGGTCAAAGCTCAGCAGGATTTCGCCCCCTTCTTAGCTGCCCCTCAGGGAGAAGGAAAACCCAAGACCTCTGTTCTAGATGACAAAAATACTTAGCTAAGCTTAGTACAGACATGGTGGGTCTTTCGATTAGTTAATTTTGGCACTCCAGCCCAAGTCCCAAAGCTTTCTTACATCCGAGCCCCTCTATGAATTGTCAGCCTTCTCTCATAACCAACAGCTTCCATCGATTTCTCCCCTCAGAACAGATCACAACTGCTTCAAAAACATCACCATGGCTGATAACGGTGGGTACTACTCTCATGATTCATTTCATGGGTTTATATAGTCCAATTTATTGCCATTCACAGCTTCACATGTACTAACTCTCACAGAACCTACACCCGCTGAGACCGCTGCTGCTAACGCAAAGGAGGCCGAGGAGCAGGCTGCTCTTCCCTACAAGTGGACTCAGACCATCTCAGAGCTCGACGTCACCTTCAATGTACCCGGAAACCTCAAATCGAGGGATCTCGTCATTACTATCAAGAAGCAGAGCCTACAGGCGGGTATCAAGGGCCAGGATCCAATCATCCAGGTACATACACAACTCGTACCAACACAGCAATAACTAACCCACAACAGGGTGATCTTCCCCACGCCGTTCATGTTGACGACTCTACGTGGACGCTCAGCACCAACTCAGATGGCACCAAAACAGTTGAGATCCACCTCGACAAGGTGAACAAGATGGAATGGTGGGCGCACGTTGTCACTTCCGCTCCCAAGATCGACGTGACCAAGATCCAGCCCGACAACTCCAAGCTTTCAGATCTCGACGGCGAGACCCGCGGTATGGTCGAGAAGATGATGTTCGACCAGCAGCAGAAGGAGAAGGGCCTGCCTAGCTCGGATGAGCAGAAGAAGGCGGATATCCTCAAGAAGTTCCAGGAGCAGCATCCCGAGATGGACTTTAGCAAGGCCAAGATCAACTAAAAAGGACTTATGACGAATGCCAATTGAGAAGTTAAAAAAACGTTGCATTTCGTTACTTGTTGTATTTTTCATCTTGTTTCTAAAGCAATTGCTGCGCGCTCGAGAAAGGCATTGAAGTTTTTGACTTGTTGGAGCATACCGCCTGCGGAGCTCGATGAGCTGGCTTCGTCTGTGATGCGTGCGACGAGAAGCTCGAGGTTAGCCAGATCAGCCTTTTTCTCTTGGGCGCGTGAGAGCTCAGGGGCGTCTCGTCCCCGTTCGACTGCCATGTCTATGTCATGCATTATAGCTGAGGTATCGAGTCGATACTACAATTATTAGTTGAGGTCGTAGCAGAGAAATTATCAGGCAACTCACTTTTGACTCTTTGGTGTCCTCTTCGTGCTTGATGCGTACAGCATCCATCTTGAGCGCAACTTGTTCCCTCTCTGCTTTGAGACGTAATATCTCTTCTCGCAAGGAGAGCTTCTCTCGCTGTACCAGACGAACACGCTTCCGTAATGATTGCCAATCCATGAGGTGAATTGACTAACTCGTTAGTCCCAATGCTTCTCACGCAGGGTGAAACAACTTACCAATTGTAATAACCGGGACGTAAGCTCCTCCTTGTACGCCTCAAGTGCCCGTATCTTAATCCGACATTCTTTCTTCTTATCTTTCTCCTCGGTAGTCTGTAACGTCTCAAAGAGCTTCGCTACCGTGCCATCGATGACTTCTAGGCAGGCCTGTGCAAAGACATCCACCGCTGTCACTCCAGTTGTCGTAAATGGCAGATCCGCCGCAAGTTGATCTTCTTCATCGTCGCCTTTGGTGAACTTCTTGACGTTGACGAAGCGCTGAACTGTGACCTCAATAACTGAGCCATCACTGACTCGGCGCTCTTTGGCAGCTTGTTTTGTCCTGCGGACCTGTTTCGGCAGTGGCTTTTCTTGTGTTGTTCGTGATTTTGTCTTGGGCGGCTTGGGTTTGGTGGCTGGTTGCTTCTGTGTCGCGGGGCTTCTTGATGGTCGTCCTCGACGTCGTTTCGCTGCTGGTTCTTCAGCTTCTTCCTCGGCTTCTTCCTCGGCTTCTTCCTCGGGTTCTGCAGCAGGTGATTGAGACGGTAAACTTCTTCGAGGGCGTTTTCGTCCGATCGCTTTGGCCGCTTCAACTGCATCGATAACTTCGGCTACTGTCTCTTCTTCCTCCTGTGCATCCTCCTCTGCCACGGCCTCCTCTTCAACTTCCTCCACTTCAGGTTCTGCTTCTTCTGTAGCATCATCCGACCGTTCATCGTCCGCAGGCGCGTGATCCGCTCGGTTTGGTGAGAGTTCATCCTCCTCATCGTCTTGCTCAGCAAGCCTCGAGGGTCGCCTTTGTGATAGTCTCGACCGAATTATGGCTGGACCTTCACTGCGTCGCACCTTGCGCACCAGCGGCGATGAGGAAGGCGGCGCATCGTCCTCTTGTAGCGTCGTGTGCAATCGTGTCGTTGATGATATGGCCTCGCTCATGCGTACGTCCTGTCGCTTGTTCGCAACATCTTGCGCAATCTCTTCCAGTGACCTTCGGCTCGACCGTCGTTGGGTTTGTCGTTCGGAGGGTTCATTGTTCGGTAGCACCGGCAACTCAACCTCAGCTTCGTTCTCATCTGGCGCTTCGACTTCTGGGCTCGGTAATTCGGAGTCTGGCTGTGGCTCCGGTTCGACTTGCTCTTCCTCTTCGGGTTCTGCTTCCGGTTCTGCTTCCGGCTCCTCTACAACACCAGGAAGCGGCTCTTCTTCCTCTCGCGATTCACCTGTCGTATCCTGCGCGCCAGATTCCTTAGATGTTTCTGGCAGATCGTAGGGGTCTCTCGATCGAGGTGAACGTCTCCGTGCGCTTCTTTGCGCTTGTGCAGACGGCGGCGGTTCGTTTTCCAACCTTCTCCTCTTAGCAGAAGTATTTGGTGTTCGGCGCTCCGATGATATGGGTGGTGCGGGTGCAGGTGCGGCGGGAGTCGAGCCAGCTATGTTAAGGCCAGCGATATCGAGGTTGAAGGAGTCGTCTTCGATGTTGGCACGCCTTGAGTCGCATTAGCACAAATACCTTGGGAATTATAGGGGCTGGTTCGTACTGGGCACCTCTTAGACGCTCGTTCAGCCGGTCAGCGCGGCGCTGTTGGCCTATTTATTGTGTTAGCGACTTGATCAACTGTTTGGTGATGGGAATCGCTGTTGGCATACCTGTGGCCATGGTGGAAAAAAAGCGCACCTATATCTTTCTCTGCGCATTCGATTTTATCCAGGGTCAGTGTATAGGTTGAATGCGCTGGTGGTACTGCAATTGGGCGTTTCTAATTGTGATGTTGATGGAGTAATGGTTGGATATGCTTGTGACGCGTGGGGTGAGACGCGTTCTAGAGCCGCGGGGCATCGAAGCAATTAATTGAGGCCCTTAATTGACTGATGGGCCAGACTGACTGACCAATGACTATCTGCAAGACGAAGACTCGAACATGATATTACATGGTATTCCTTTACTTTTTGTGTAGATTATAAATTTGTAAAATATACATAATTTCTCCCCTCATAACTATGGAGATTTCTGCTCTCAACAACCAAGTAAGCAAAGACCCGAGACTTTTATAAGACGGCCAGCCGTCATCAGCCGGGTATCATTAGTATTCTATATCCCTTTCCAGTCTATCCTCGATTACATTTCCTGCTCAACAGAGCTGAACGCCTTTCAAACAGCCAATGACCCTACGTACACAATAACAGCTCAGGCTTAGTTCACAGGAACCCACTGCATCTTTGCTGTATCGAATCGGTGACTAGTTCCTTGTCAGTTCTCATGAACTCGCATATACGTTGCATTGGAAGATCATACTCATGGTATTCAGTCTTTGACAATGCTCCTTTGCCGTATTCCGAAGCCAGGATCTCCTTGTATCTGTACGGAATCTTGGCTTGAACGCCCTCAAACGTGGTGTCTAATAGAGGAAAGATGTACTTATCCTGTAAAATGAGGCTTTAGCACAAGGCAACGGTCATTGCCATATATACGCACCTTGAATTCGTGGTCATGCTTGTCGTACATAACCCCATCGCCCATCTCATGCCCAGGGTCATACCTCGCCGCAGTGATGTCAATAAACAGGCCATTCTGCATATCGATCCACCTTGCATCGATGAAGTTCATATAATCATCCCTCTCACGATATTTATGATACGGGTTGATCTCCAACTGAAAGAAGCAACCCTCCGGACAACCATCGTACTGGTAGTAGTAGATGGTCATGTTATAATAGGCAGCGAGGAAATACATGTCTGCCTCAGTAACCGAGACATCAGCGTCAAGGTCCCATGGCATGACCTGAGAAAATCCTTTCGGTTAGAGAGGGGTCTAGACATGTGAAGTTATGGATATCCGTATTCTTACCTTCTTTCCCCACCACCAGCCGAGAAGGGAGCCATGCATTAACCAGGTCTGGACTCCCAGATCTCGAAAGGTGGCTAGGTATGTCTGCATGAGGACTTTGATGCCTGCATTCTGAAGCTGTGGCTCGAGAGCTTCTTCAAAATATCTCAGATCATAGTGGGGATATTGTCTGAGCGAGTCCTTGTTAGTTTCTGTGTGGCGTTGTGCTTTGTTGTTTGAGACTCACGATGCTTCCCCTGCAGGTTTTGTTAGTCCAAGGGCTTCTCTTTCAGGATACGATGACCAATTTCATTGGGCACAAGGAACAAGGTCCCAAAAAGGTGAACTTACTAAAGTATTTCGGTGGAGGAGCTTCTCTGGTTGGAAGTTTCTGTTCAATCTTTTGCAGGACGTCGGGGACTCCAAAGGCACTAGCGCTGGTGATCCAACCCAGGGAGACGGCAATGAATGCCGATACTCTCATGTTATGTCCGTATTCTGTCTGCCTGGGAGAATGTCACTACACGTGGGCGTTTAGACTCACTGGTCGACGCGTTTAGGTTGGTTACGTGGACTGTGTGGTGATGTCTCTAGAGATCTGCAGGGGTGGTCAGAGGCTCACTCGCTCGTAGGCTGGCTCGTAACTTGAAAGGGGCGTGCGGCGATGACGTTGAGAGAGCCACTGTAACTGAAGCCAATACCTCTGTAAGGGATTACTTAAATCGAAGTGTTAATCGATATCATGTCCACTGGAATATTAGATGCAGAGTGTATGCTTCTTGGTGTAGAGAATGATAGATTACAGTCTGCACGATTGAGTGAGCGTACAAACAATTGTTTGATCTTGCATACTGAGCTGTCCGCGTAGCCCCTGTCCAGCACATCCGATGTTAGGTCCGCGTCACCAGCTCAATCATATCGATAAGAAGAACTGTCTCTATCTCTCAATCGCTACGTCGCAATAATTTATATAAATTACATCAACCGCTCTCTGGACATTAATGAGGCGCATGTGTCCGGAAATGGATATAATCTGAGTTGGATAACGATAGATGTGGCTTGAAATGCATCTTCATGCCTTGCACTGTAAATTCTGCCGCTGACACTGACGCACGCAAGCTCAAATGCCCCAGACACGTTTAAGGTTGCCCAGTCTAGACTGCTCGTCTCCACCTCCTCCTCCGTCCATCGCATCGCCAAGCTGAAGCTCAGCTGCCTAAGCTCCCTCATCTTCCCTCAGCCTTATACCCGGCTACTTGTCATCTTCAACCCCTCCATCAAACCAGCAATTCCACCTCACATCTCGTATTCTTCTCTTTCTCCAGAGTCCCTCGTCGCAAACGCACCTACGGTCGATACCTCCTTTTCCCGCCCTTGACAATGGGCGCGTGGAACGTACGTCTGCGAAACATCATGCATTACCAAACCGACAAACTGACAACACCATAGCTCTTCCGTGTCCTGGGCGACTTGTCCCACGCCCTCTCCAAATGCATCCTCATCTTCGCTATCCATCGAAACCGAAGCGCTGAGGGCGTCTCCCTCATCACGCAGATCCTCTACGCCCTCGTCTTCTGCACACGTTACCTCGACCTCTTCATCGAGACGGTACCATGGAACATCGTGTTCAAGATCTTCTACATCATCTCGTCTATCTACATCCTTGCTATTATGCAATGGATCTACCCTCGATCGCGTGAGCGTGAGATTGCTTGGAAGATTGGTGCCATCATTCTCGGCGGCTCATTTGTTCTGTCTCCGTTCGTCATGCTTATCTTTGAGAGCCACAAGGGTTTCCGACCTGTAAGTTACCGTTTCCTGATAGCTTCAACGTTGCTAACAGCTTCTAGTGGATGTGGGTGTTCTCTCAGATCCTCGAGTCCGTTTGCGTTCTTCCCCAGCTTCTCCTCCTTCGACAAACAACCGTCCCCACCGTTATCGACTCCTTCTACCTCGTCGCTCTCGGTTCCTACCGCGCCCTCTACTGTGTCAACTGGTTCATCCGCGAATTCGAGATCTCCGGCAAGAAGCCCAACACCGTATCCGTCATCTTTGGCATCATCCAGACTGCCCTATACATCGACTTTGCTTGGGTTTACTATAGTCGCCAGCGCGTCAAGCTTCGAGGTGGCGGCATTGTCGACGCTGATGATATATCCCGCGGATGGCTCCTCCGCCGAATCTTCGGCAAGCGCTTCGAGAACAACGATGACGATGAGGAGAGTGGCCCTGGTGGGTTCGACGATGAGCAGGGTGGCCGACGAGGAGCTCGTCCCAGGTGGGGAGCTCGCGGTATCTCAGTCAGCGCCGATGATGGCGTTCTTGAGCAGGACCGACACAACCGCGACCAGGAAGAGTTTGGTGGCCCAGTCGACCCTGACGCCAAGATGCAAGACCCCGATGAGCTTGCACGAGCACTCGACGATGATGACGATGAGCAAACACCACTGCGACCTGGACAAACAGAAGGCCAGCCCAGCGGTCTTCAAGGCGGCGAGGGATGGCGCGACTAAGGTACCAAGCTTTCACGCCAAACTACAGCTTACATCACTTTTACGAACGCGAGTATGATCTCGGACGGAGTATGACGGATTGTTTATTTGGAATGTCTTGAAAGGGCTACTGCATTGCCATGTTAGTGCGACGTTTGATGCGATGCGATACATGGAACTGCGTTAGAAGAGATGGAGAGTTATTCTGGTCTTGGTGAACCAGGAGTGTTTCTTGGGGTATTCATGGGTCACATTTATGTACACATAGCGGAATTCTCACAATGCCAATCTCAAGTCGAGATGAATTGGAATTCGAGCACGCCAAGGTCATGCATGTCACATTGCGATCTGAATCAAAGAAGGGGTCGATGTGTGGATAACATTCAGGCAATAACCATGCCCATTCCTGCGCTCAAAACCAGCGCAGTTGTGTTGAGACAATCCCATCCCTTTCCACCATCGCCACCATGTCCTTCAAGGACAATCGCGCCATCTGACAAGGAATCTTTCCAGTCCTGTCTTTTGCAACTCCCATCAGCAGCTTCCCAAGCCGCGAGAATAAAACTCCTATAATAACAAAATACAAAAGCTAAACCGTAGCGAATGGAAAAGAAAAAAGTCATATACTAGTAATAACATAAACGTCTTGAAACCGTAGGGTATTTCCTTCAATGGACGAAGCGCTTCTCAAACTCGGCAAATAGCTTTGGGGTGATTTCATCGCTGCTCATGCCATCAATCTCGACAAGGACGCCCTTCTGGGCGTAGTGGTTCAGAACAGGCTCGCTGGTCTCTTGGAACTTCTTGTACCGTGCTCTGTAAACTTCCTCGGAATCATCGGGGCGCTGAATCAATCGCTCGCCGGTGACGTCGTCAATTCCAGGGACTCGAGGCGCATTGAAGCTGGTGTTGTAGACTCGACCCGAAGGTTCGTGGACCCAACGTCCGAGGATTCGCTCGAGAATAACGGATACGGGAGTCTTCAGAGAGACGACGAGGTTAATTGGGATGAGTTTGTCGAGAGGACCGACTTGAGAAGCTGTTCGAGGGAAGCCATCGAGGATGAACGAAGCAGATGGGTCGTTGGAGGCCTTGGAAGGGCGATGGCCGTCGAGGAATGGAGCGTTGATGAACGGATCAGAAGCAGCGCTATTGAAAGAAGCGTCCATCGCCGTCGCTTCAGAAGAAAGAGTCATGACGTTGGGGCCTCCATTCTTAGCAAGCCAGCCTCGAGTGAAGAATTCGTTCGAAATAAGGCGCAGAATAAGGTCATCAGCAACAAGTCCGCCCGCCTTCATTGTATTCTCGACCTTGATGCCTGTCCCATTATTAGCTTTCGCCTAGAAGCTCCAATTGAGGGGAAATCTACCGAGGGGTGTCCTCTCCTTGACATTTCGACGCAAGAGATCACCAGTACTAATCTGATTGAGCTGAGGAAAGCGAGCGAGCAATCGCTCGCTCTGTGTCCCTTTACCAACGCCAGGTGCACCAAAGAGGATGACGCGAGCGGCCTTGTTCAGGTTCATTCTAGGCGACCTGTAACAATTGAGGCCGTCGCGAGTTGAAACAATTGGGGAGATTCTAAAGGAACAAGCCGTCCAAGAAAAGCGCGCTTCTATGCGATGAAGAAAAAACAAGGTTGAAGGTGCGGATCCAAAAAGTCGTTCGAGGTTTAATTTCTTGTTGAGGGTCGATGGGACGATACTTTCGGAGATGGCGCGGGGAGATTGTTGAGTTCGGGAAATGAAAGCAACGGCAGGTGATAGTTTATAGAAGGATGAAAGAGAAATGAGGAGGAGGAAATGATGGAATAAGCAGCCACGGGATTACAAAACAACAGTGAGCGATGGATTTGATTTATAACCAAGAAAGAGGGAAAGACGAGATGCGTTGAGTTGAGTTGAGGTGGATGGGAACAAGGTTGGAAGTGGGGGGCTTATGTAGTGTAGATATGGTGTTGAGTCCAAGTCGCAAGCGCGGTACTTTTACTTGCGCGGCAATTCAGTGACGATACAAGTACCATTCACTAAAGATGGTGCGGACCGTGCGATGGAGGGAACGGTCAGGGTGGGCAGGGACCAATCTCGACAAGTCAATCTTGATGGCGGAGTCTATAACCGTGGCTTGCCGTCTTTTGACAACAGACTTTCAACGTTCTATTCTTGGTGTTTTATAGAGATGTCTTTGTGGAATAGGGCGGGACATTTCGGACTCCGGAAGATGTGGCATATGATGAATGGGGTGGTAAGGAAACCGGTGGTTTTACCTTAAGTCCGGTACGGGCTTTGAGATCAAACAATAAGCACAGGACAAGGGACGGTTAATTATCCCGTGTCATTTCGAGCTGTCATTTGTCGATCTGGGGAATAAATGTGCACCTCCTTCTTGGCGCCGTTGATCCGATACATGCAGCACCATCGCTCAAAGTCCGAGATCGCTATACACGACCTCGGCAGCACAACCACTTCCTCTTCTTCCGTCATTATCACACCTCGAGAATAAAAAGAATGAATTACTCGAGTCTTGTTTCGTTCTAGAGTGCAGCCTAGAAAGAGTTGGCGTTAACGGCATTCCAAGAATGATTGATGCCTAGCACGTGTGTTCCCTGCTAACCAATCAAGCTTACTAGATTTGCTTTCCAAGAACCCCGGATTTTCCAAGACGGCGGACGGACACCTCGGCACACGGCATTACAAGCCACTGTGCATACCCGTGCAAGCGAGCGTGCCGTCATCGTGGTAACGTCAGCTTCAGGGTAGTAGAAAACCTCAAGAAATTCTGTTGCTGTATCAAGAATAATTAATCTAAAGTGTCCTAAATTTAATCTTGAATTGCCTAAAGTGATCCTAAATTTACCTAAGTTTCCCTAAGCATTTTTTACACTTATGATCATGGTCTCGAGTTTTGCCTCAACGCGGGCACGGCTATTGTAAGCCCATGCCCAACCATGATGTAACTGCTTGCCTCTATTATTATTACTGCTATAATCCATTCAAGAGGGGGAAGAACAAGAAACAGCGATCATCGCCAGCATTGATGCATGTAAGAAGGGCACAACCGCCCAACCGCCGAAGCGGTCCATGTTGGTCCTGCTCTCTGGCATGCTTGAACAGGAGCCCTAGAGGCCAATTGGAGAATGGCTCATTCTCGACGAAGCCCACGCAATAAAAAACCGAGAGAGTCGCACATACTATTCCATCTCGGCGCTCAGACTTCAGTTTAACAGCCGTCTGATGATGACAGGCACGCCGCTAGACAACAAGTGGGATGATGCCTATGCTCTTCTAAGTATGCTCCGAGGCCATCCAATTACCAGCTTCCTCACGTTCCAGGCAGCGTTCGTCCAGAGCTTGTCTAAAGGCCCCGACTTCCCTGAAGGCTTTCATAGAGAGAGATATATAAAGATGCTCGACGCCTGCAGCCTTCGTCGACCACAGACAACAATCCAACAGGAGTTTCCGCCACTGAATCGAAGACTCACTGTAAAATTCCCTCTCGACCCAGATGATCGAAAGCAGTCCAATGAAGCCTACAACATGTTCAAGAAGTATAGAAGACCCGGTGGCAAGGGTGGAAAGCTTGCGGGCTGGAAACATCTTGTACAGGCCCAGCAGTATGCCTACCATCCCATGCTTGTTGAGCTCAAGTTTGAGAGGGAAGCTCTGGCAAGAGCCATGCGCCGCAACGAGGCCATGGACACGATTGAGGAAGGCGATTAAGCAGCTACAAATCAGCTCGTTCAGTGGAAGAACGACTGGAGCAGGACGAGAAGTGGCTCTCTCGTCGGGTGAGAGTCATCACGGACGTCGTCGACCAGCATAAAGATCGATATCCCGACCATTCGTTTCTAATCGTGGATGAAAGTGTCTGCTTCTTGGAAATTGTTGCGCTCAGGAACAGGCATGAACCAGAATCGCAGCTTGAGTACAATGGACCGCTGGGTCCCATCGAGAGACACTTTGTCATACAGAAGACTTTAAGGCTACGCTTCCCCAGGTCATACTTGCTACCAGGCCACTAGATCACAGGATCCCAATTCCCAGTGATTCAACATTGTCATCCACCGTGGGCCGTGGTGTGGGAGTGTGTTCAACTCTTCGAGCGTTCTCTGTAACGAGAGCGGATTCTGCGTAGTTGCAGACCAGTTGCCATTTGGTCGCAGTTGGCTTAAAGGGACAGTAAGAATTACAGCCACATCCAGTGCTGTAAGGGAAAGCGCTTGCCCATATTTTCTTTTGGATGCCTTTGGCATGGTCGTGTTGGTCTTCCATCGCAGCGTGACGGTTCGGCCTCGGGGACGAAGATAAACTCCTCAAATAGCCTTTTGAGTTGATCCTAAATTACCCTAAGTTATCATAAACTTACCTAAGTATTTTCAGCGTTTAGGATTGAAGAAACCCGGAGCCCTTGGAGACCACGAACAAGAGTGTGTCTGTGATGCCAGTCATCACGATGGACAGCGGACAAAACGCCCCTACGGCAAAGAAGGTTCCCGACCTCTCAAGCCTCGATGATATTGAGGACTCCGGAGTTGTAACCAAGGTTGCGGGACGATAATGCGGAGCGGCGCGGCGGCGGTAAGTTGTGGTGCGGGTGCGGCTAGACTTGACCAAAACCCTGTTGTTGTCAAGTGAAGGCGCACATACCACGCCAACGAGTCTGATTAAGCTTAATTTTGAGCTTCTTCCTTATCAGATTAACAGCCACTTCGTTGCACTTCCCACTCATTGTACGCCGAGGCATTCCACCATTGGTGATGACATTGTGAAACAGACAATGGTGACTTTGACGCTCAGCATTATAGAGAAATGACATGTTAAAAACAACATCACTTTTCACAATTGCCGTGCATGTCTCCCGAACATTGAATCGTGGGGTGTTACACCCATACGATCAGCGGATTTATATCCCCATTGACTAACAAACCATCGGGATGTGGACCACCAACTTCACAGCTAACAATTCTCTCTGTATCTGTTCCTCTGGCAATGTAATTCTCACGCCTGAATAATTCCCGGATGTTATCCGATCGCTCTGTCTTGGCAGACGAGTACACCCACTACCGGTGACACCTCCATCGTACAAGCACCCAGACATTCGGTACAAGACGCATGGTTCTTGACCGTCATGGGATTTGCATTCTGCTAAAAGGGCCGAAAACTTATATGGGCTCCCCGCATGTTTAAACGGTTTAGAGCCTGCGCCGTCCCCAGATTATCCCCGCGTTGGACTCTGCATCATGAGAATCACGGCGTTTTTAGTCATGAACCACCGGGTTTTTCATCGGGCTATATTCTTGGCATTACGGGGACGGGTCTTCTCATCTGGTCTTCTCATTCGGCCAGCTCTGTCGGAATGAGTTGCGATTGGGTCGGGTTGGTGTCCATAGCTAAGGTCTGGGCTTGACTTATAGCTCTTGTATGCTCGATACTTTTTGCTGTGAGGTTAGACTGAGAGAAGCAAGGATTGAAAAGGTCGGTCCGAATGAAGTTGATGATGATGGAGTTTGCGATGGCCAAGATGGCGAGAGTGTGAGTGAATGACCTCGGGTTCTGCTAAAACTTCGGGACATGAAGAGATGTTGACGAAGAGCGAGTGTATATAATATGAAGTGATCGACTGGAACTTTGTACAGAACCAGTCAATTCACGACTCGGATTTCTATCTACCTCTCTTCTACACCTTCATCATGTGGTCCAGTCTTCTCCTTCTAGGAAGCATCTCTTTGAGCATAGCCAACCCAATTGTTCAACAAGATGCCAACCCTCCTTACAGAAACAAGACTCTATGTATCGACAAGCGTGTTGATGACCTCATGTCCCGCATGTCCCTGGAGGACAAGGCAGGTCAGATGTTCCACGGTCGAACGGTAGTGGTCAACAATACCTTTGATGAAACCATTGAGGAGTTCGTCACCGGCAAGCGCATCACTCACTACGTTCTCAGCGGCGGTGTCAATGATGTCCGTGGTGTTGCCAACTGGTACAACAAGCTACAGCGACTCGCGCTGAGTACGCCCCTGGGCATCCCCAGTAAGTAGCCTTGATAATATATGAGTTTACCAACCCGCAAACATACTGATGGCTTGCTAGTTACAATAAGCAGTGATCCGCAGCACGGGTGGACAGACGAAAATGCTGTCTCCGTTGTAGCACAGGGTTTCTCTCGATGGACAGAGCCTCTTGGTCTCGCTGCGCTGCGATCCCCAGAGCTGGTCCGCCAGTTCGCTGAGATCGCACGGGAGGAGTACGTTGCGGTTGGTATTCGACAGGCACTGCATCCCCAAGTCGATCTAGCTACTGAGCCACGCTGGGGGCGTATTACCGGAACCATGGGAGAGGATGCCAACCTCACCAGTGCCTTGATGGTTGAGTACATCAAGGGTCTTCAAGGTGAAAAGATCGGTCCCAACTCGGTTATTGCGACCACCAAGCATTTCCCCGGCGGTGGTCCAATGGAGGATGGAGAGGACTCTCACTTCCCCTGGGTAAGTAATATTCCTTCAAATCGTAGAGCAATTTCTGACGTTGAGGCGTAGGGCAAGAACCAGACTTACCCTGGTAACAACCGAGACTACCACTTGATCCCCTTCAAAGCTGCCATCGCAGCTGGTACCCGTCAAATGATGCCCTACTACTCTCGTCCCATCAACACCTCATGGGAAGAGGTCGCCTTTGGCTTTAACAAGGGGGTCGTCAACGATCTCCTCAAGAAAGAGCTTGGCTTCGACGGTATCGTTGTTACCGACTGGGGTATCGTCACGACCCGATTCTGGGGTCTCGAAGACCAGACCGAGCTTGAGCGTGCTCGTCGTGTTCTTGAAGCTGGATGTGATATCTTTGGTGGCGAGACCAAGCCCGAGCTTATCATTGAACTCGTCAACAAGGGTCTCATCTCAGAAGCCCGCATTGACGAGTCTGTTCGCAAGCTTATGAAGGAGAAGTTTGAGCTGGGTCTTTTCGATAACCCCTTCGTTGATGTCGATAAGGCTGAGCGCATCGCCGGAAACGACTACTTCAGCCGTCTTGGAAACGAGACACAGCGCCGTGCATTCACGCTTCTCACCAACAAGGACGATGTCCTGCCCCTTCCTCTATCCGCTCTCAACGCCAAGTTCTACATCGAAGGAATTGAGCCCGAAGTCATGGAATCCCGCAATCTCAGCGTCGTCGAGAACCCCGAGGACGCAGACTACGCATTCCTCCGCCTCGCCTCACCCTTCAAGCCCACCACAGCGCCCGGTCTTCCCGCCATGATCAACAACGGCAGTCTCGAGTTCAACACGACGGAAAAGGCTCGCCAGGCCAAGATCTACGCGACGCTCCCAACCGTCGTGGACATCAGACTCAACCGACCCGCCGCAGTCCCTGAAGTCGCTGAGCAGGCTGTTGCGTTGTTTGGTAGCTACGGTAGCAGCCACGATGCATTCTTGGATATTGTCTTTGGAACAGATGGTTGGGGTCCCGAGGGAAGATTGCCTTTTGATCTGCCTTTGTCTCAGGAGGCTGCTGATGCTCAAAAAGAGGATGTTCCCTTCGATGTGGAGGCTTTGTTTAAGTTTGGACATGGATTGAGGTATAAGGATACGTGTGACAGTTCTTAGTTGGTGGCAATGAAAGATGAAATGATGGTGAGATGATATGTAATGACATAGCTTTACCTGACAAAGGGGCTGTAATTAAAACAAGCTGCTTGCGTATACATGATTGTCTGATGATGCATTGATGTCTGAGTAGTGACCGTGAAGGCGAGGTTTTAGTAGTAGTGGTACATCAGCTACTAATATTTTCTCAGTAGTGGAATGATAGCTATCACTCTTACCATTAATTGGCATTGTGTTTGTCGAATCAGTCAATAACGCATCAAACTCAAGCCATGTTTGGCCGTAAACACGGAGTGAGACTGTCTTGGCTAATGAATGCAGGTCAAATGGCCCGGAAATACTGAAACCAATCAAACGTAAATAGAAACAGTTCAAAGCGTCTGGCCTATGTTTCATAATCTCCGAGGTGACTGGCCAATGCTGACCTGCCAACTCAGACTGCAACTCAAGTAAATGAGGCCCTTTCTACTGCCAATATCTACAGACCACATCACAACACAACACAGACACTCGGCTAAATATTGCGGTAAATTCAGCATTTCTAGCGGAGATAAGAGCGGGCTTCATCCGTTGTTGAGAACTGTCACATGCAGGGGAGGGGGAATTGAAAGAACTTGTCGCTCTCTCTCCCAACAAAAGGATACACTCGGCACTACCGGCCATCACGTGATGCTCTGTTTCTTCTAGATTCTGTTGACGCAAGCCCCCCTGTAAATCGCAAGCAGAGCGCAGGGATTGGATGCATTCGCTGTAAGCCTTGCCGGAACAATAGAGAGCCCGGCCCCGAATGCGGCGAACCCCGGTCGGCGGGAAGACGGAGCTAGCCTGCTCTGCGCTCATCCATTGATCCAATCCCATCACCACGAGCACTGCTATTCCATTATTGTAGGCACTCTACTGTACATCACCACACCCTTTCGCCATTAGCGGGCTCTTGGAGAATCTCGACTTTGCATCCACTCCGACCCTTTTCTTCATTATCTCCGACTTCAACTTATCTCACTATCTTCTCTTCTGCTGTACCATTTTGGACCCTTGATATCGATACGTTGCGCCGAGATTACAAAATTATACTCTACATTCTATCCGCCACATCTGAACCTCCCTCTACTTCAGACTCCTGCTCGCAATGAGCGCTTCCTCCAATGTCGCTCGCCGGGCGGTTGCCCGGAACCCTTTGATGGGAAATGGTGAGCATCGCCTTATTGATGAGGTGTCGTTTACGTCCCCTGCTAACCTCTCACCAAAGCCCGAGCTCTCTCACGGGGTGTTACTCCTGCCCTCCTCGGTCGCCACGTCAGTCGTAACGTCAAAATCCCCGCCATTGCTCTGTTGATCCCTCGATCGATGAGTACCGATCATCACCGACACGACCCCAGTTCTTCTGGCCCGCCCCCGGGATTCAATGCCGAGCAGGCTAAGAAGCCGCTTCCCAAGGATTCCACAGGCTCTGTCGTTGCTAAGAAGGAGGACAAGAAGCTTGACCCGAACCCCAAGGACGCTGCTCTACTCAAGCCCGCCGATGCCTCTGCCGCAGCCAACGCTGATACAGAAATTGTGGCCACCAAGGAGGGTGTGATGGAGAAGGGCGATGCTGCTCAAAAGGCCAAGGAGGAGAAGAAACTTACTCTCTGGGAGAAGGTCAAGAAGGAGGCTCACCACTACTGGGATGGATCTAAGCTGCTCGTTGCTGAAGTCAAGATCAGCTGGCGATTGGCCCTCAAGATGGCTGCCGGATACGAGCTCACCCGACGTGAGAACAAGCAACTTCAGCGAACAGTCCAGGATCTTGGACGTTTAGTGCCCTTCTCCGTCTTTATTATCGTTCCTCTGGGTGAGGCACTTCTGCCTCTTGCCCTCAAGCTCTTCCCCAACATGCTCCCCAGCACATTCGAGGGACAAAAGTCCAAGGAGGCCAAGGCCACACTTCTCCGATCCACACGCAAGGAAGTCAGCCAATTCTTAAGACAAACACTCGGCGAGTCTGGCCTGCCATTGAGTCAAGCAACAACACAAAAGGAAGAGTTCTCCAACTTCTTCCGCAAAGTTCGCGCCACTGGCGAGGCACCAACAGCCGAGGATGTTATCAAGGTCTGCAAGGTCTTCCGCGACGATTTGACCCTCGACAACTTGTCACGACCTCAGCTCGTTTCCATGTGCAAGTACATGAACCTCAACACATTCGGTACCGACATGATGCTCCGATATCAGATTCGCCACCGCATGCGACAGATCAAGCGCGACGACAAGGCCATCAGCTACGAGGGTGTTGACAGTCTGACCGTTGCCGAGCTTCAGGCTGCTTGTGCTGCTCGTGGTATCCGAACACACAGTGTTTCACCCGCCCGCATGCGCGCGGACCTTCAGACTTGGCTCGATCTCCGACTCAAGGAGGGTGTTCCCTCAACACTTCTCGTTCTGAGCAACGCCTATATGTACGGCCAAGGCTCAGGTGAGGGTTACAACCAGGTTGATGCTCTCATCGGTGTCATGTCTGCCATTCCCGAGGAGCTGTACCACGAGATCGAGCTTGAGGTGCACAGTGCTGAGGGTGCTGCCACTAACAAGCAGCGACTCGAGGTCATCAAGGAGCAGCAGGATCTCATCGAGGACGAGGCGGAGCAGGACCAGGCTAGTCAAAGCTCCGGCTTCGCCACTCCCCGAGACACAGATGATATCGATGAGAAGGAGGAGAGATTGGCTCAGGCTCAAGCTGAGGGTCTCGGCAAGAAGCAAGTCAGCGAGATGGTTGAGGCCGAGATGGAGTTGGCCAAGGCTGCTGAGTCTGCCGCATCACTAGAGCGGGAGATTCACGCCAGCTCTGGATCGTCCAAGGAGCAGAAGTAGACGAGAAGAAAGTGAAGTGAGCGTGAGGCTCAATGTACCATGACTTGGTGTGTTTTTTCATATGTATGACTGTATGGATTGGTATGGCATCAGGGCGGGATGGGAATTAAGGCGCTGTGCTGCTGTATCAAAAACTGGCCCCCGATATTTGAGAGGACCGAAGATTAAGTATTACTTGTTTGGGATAGACCACTCTCGACGGGAAACAATAGATTCCACTGAATGATTTTATTTGTATATATAATTGGTTTGCGAGAAACACTTGCAACTGTGAGTTACCAGTCAGCTTATTTACGAGGAATGTTCTTGATGCCTATGAGATGGGACCCTTGGGCTTCGCTGAGCTGCGTCATCGTCTTTGCTAATGTAGATCCTGGTAGAGGGGTACCTGTGAAGGTGATGACGAGGGATCACTACGGCCATTAAAAGTGAGCTCAAGTATTTTAGAATAATTCAGTAAATTAGCGAGTAGATTTGGAAGAGTCTGACGAAGTTTGTATAATCTCAGGTATAAAAATGTGGTGATATTCCAGAATCGCTGCCCTCGTAGAAGCCCCTCTCTATCTTATATCTTACAGTGGTCCCTGCGCCACCTCAGCTCCCCACGTCCTACTAGTAACCTCTACCACTTAACTTAGCACCACCAAGCTTCAAGTCAGGTCAAGCCAACTAACTCCCGCCAACTCCGCCCACTTTCAATCAACGTCACCTCACTCACTATCCTTCCTCTCCAACCGCCTCAAATCGCTACAACATTAATCCTCCACCTCGTCCTGATCGAAAACCTCACGTTGCCATCCTACACATTGGCCCCGCAATGACGGCCATGGAACAGCAACAAGACGACTTCTCCAACGTCTCGTGGAGCGAACACGTCCACGACCAGACATCTCGCACTGTTCCTCCCGCTGAAGAACCAGGCCATGACTTGAATGCGCCCGGGACGGGTCTAGAGATAGATGCTCCATCGCTGGGGAATGAGGTCCTGGAGTGTACGGTTGGAACGCCCATCAAGGAAAATGACGGCACCAAGGATGCTTTTGTCTCGTATCTCATCACCACACACGTACGTACTCTCAACCACTCTATCATGCGCTCATACTAACTGTTGCAGTCGACCTTCTCTGCCTTTCAGCGCTCAACTACAACCGTCCGCCGTCGCTTCACAGACTTCGTATTCCTCTACAAACAACTCACCCGCGACTATCCCGCCGCTGCCGTGCCCCCTCTGCCTGACAAGCAACGCATGGAATATGTCCGCGGCGACCGCTTCGGATCTGACTTTACCGCCCGTCGCGGCCACTCCCTCCAGCGCTTCCTGAACCGACTCTCTCTCCATCCTACACTGCGTCGCGCTCCGATCCTGCATACCTTCCTCGAGAGCCCCGACTGGAATGCTACCATGCGCAGTCGTGGTGCGCGAGCCAGCTCTGCTAGTGATCCTGGATCTGCGGGGGTGTTTGATAACTTTGCTGATACGTTCATCAATGCTTTCACGAAGCTGCATCGTCCGGATCGTCGGTTCCTTGAGGTCAAAGAGAAGAGCGATAAGCTTGATGACGATCTTGGGCATATTGAGAAGGTTATTGCTAGGGTTGCCAGGCGAGAGACGGACTTGGAGGTGGATTTGCGAGATCTCGCAGAGCAGTTCCAGAAGCTCATCCCCCTTGAACCCCATGTCGAACCCGCAGTCCACGGCTTCTCCGCCTCCATCGAAGACACAGCGACTCACCTACGGAAACTCAAAGACGTCACCGACCAAGACTACCTCGGCTCCCTGCGCGACATGCAAGCCTACTCCATCGCCCTCAAGAACCTCCTCAAAGCCCGCGAGCAGAAACAGCTCGACTACGAACAACTCACCGAATATCTCAACAAATCCACCACAGAGCGCGACACCCTCCAGTCGGGACATCACGGCGGTTCCGGCGCTGGAAGCTTTCTGCGCGCCAAGATCGAAGACGTGCGCGGCGTAGACCACGAGCAAGCCCGTCGCGAGCGCACGCGCAAGCTGGAACTCCGCGTCGAAGAGCTGACTCACGAGGTTGAGAGCGCCCGCAAGACGAGCGACATGTTTGACGACGAGGTTGTCAAGGAGGTGGCTGATTTTGAGCGCATCAAGAGAATCGAGATGAAGAGTCAGCTGGGCGGTCTTGCAGATGCGCATATTGAGTTCTATGGCGAGGTTGCTAGTATTTGGGAAAAGTACGTTGAGGAGATGGAGAAAGAGGGGACCGTGAGTGCGTAGAGAGAAGCAGGGATTCAACTTCTATTGGGCGTTTATTAGGATATGGCGTTTGGGCTGTTTAGAAGATTGTGATGAGCCCTCGACTAAAGTAGCTCGTCTAGTAGAAAGACATTCGTGGCAATAGCACAGTCGGCACTCGTGAACAAAGAGCCTCAAGAGTGAGTATGACTTCAAAGAATTGGTGTTTGGTTCAAGAATCATCTCATGTTTCAGTCTTGACATTTTGTACCAAACGCCATCCAAGGTCTATTGACAAAAGCACAAAATACCAACATAGACAAGACAAATCACACAAACTCCGCTTATCCATGCAAAAAAGCACCCAAATAGCTTGCTAAGATGCCCAAGTCATGTATCAACGTCCGCCCAATGGTCTTGTCTCACCCTTCTCATCATCACTACTCTCTTCCTCACTCTCCTCGTCGCTGTCACTGTCTTCTCCCACAGCATAATGCTGCGTATCATCACCAGCCGATCTATCACGAGATTGCTCGCGGTCATCTCTATAGTCTTCAAACTGCTCATCATCACTGCCCTCTGCAAAAGCATCGTACAACTCTCCGCCACGAGTCCTGCGGGCCTTACCGCCGGCGGCCTTTTCGCCGGCTCGAAGACCCTCAGCCTCTTCTTCGTCGATGAGTTCGAATTCGTAGTTGTTGTGGGAGGTGTTGCGGAGACGGCGGCGACGGGCGATCCAGAAGTAGATGCCTAGACCGATGCAGAAGGCTGCGATGAGACCGACTGCGCCATAGATCCAGATCTGTGCTGTTTTGGAGGCGCCGAAGCTGGGGAGCCAAGAGACCCAGGATGATGAAGCTGTAGTCGTTTCCTCGGCTGACTCTTCGGTGCTTGAGGGCTCTTCCTCATCGGTGCTGGTAGGTCGAGCGGGCTTGGTGGGTCGTTCAGGGTGGTCGGTAGGATGTTCGATGAGAGTAGGCTTGGTAGCAGGAGGAGCTGATGTTGTAGAAGCGGCGATCGTTGTGGTAGACACAATCTTATCGTGGTCCTTGTCGTCGTCTGCGTTGGGCATGGGCAGCAGAGTTGTCTTCTCTGCATCAATTGCTTCACCCCAAAGTTTCAGGCGCCAGTCGGTAAAGCTACCCTTGAACGAGTTCTTCTCAGTGTCACGGACAATAATTGTCCATTTGCCGACACCACTTTCACCCCTGCAAAACGTTAGAATGACCATACCAGGTTCTCGATGAATACATACCAGTGGGCGACACTCATGAAAGTCCAGTCGATATATCCCTCCTCCTTAGCATCGCCTCGTCGGGCGACCGCAAGATGGCTGACCACGTTGTCAGGGCTGATCAGATCAACGCTCAGGTCACCACGTCGAGTATGCTCAACATTCATAGTAACAGTGATGTGTTCAACACGAGCGAGATTGGAGCCCTTGAGCATGTCCTCAGTAACTTCGAGCGTCACACTCAAACCATCTCGACCCTCGGGGATCGACTTCTTGACGTGGACCCAGGGAGAGAAATACCATGATTGTGGCTTAACCAGCGGCCAATCCTTGGCTTTCTCGACCAAAGCCCAAGAGTCAATCTTTCCATAACCAAAGACGTGGCTGAACTTCTTGCCAATCGTGGTATTCTGCTGGTTGGACTCGTCACCTTCAATCGGGATGGCCGTGTCCATGGCGATGTATTGCAAGTCTCTCCATGTTAGCTCAGGGCGAACTTGAAGTGCCAGCGCAAAGATTCCAGCAGCAAGAGGCGCGGCGGCAGAAGTACCGCCATGGGCCTTGTAACAACTGTTCTTTCCGACGTCGGTCGTGTGCTGAATGAGTTAGTTAGCATTCTAGACAAAGGCAATATTGAACCTACAATAGCATCCCCGCTTCCACTGCTGTATGTAACAACCAATTGAGCGGAGCACTCTTCGGCGTAGTAAGGGTGCAGTCCAGTTCGGTCAACAGCGCCAATCGTGATACTGTAAATCGAGTTGGTGTACCCATCAAAGTTGCAGTTGTCACCTTGACCGGCACCATTACCACTGGCAAAAACGTAGATGGAGCCAAGACCACCACGTCCCTTCTGGATCGCCTTGAGCATAGCTCTTCGAATCACCACATCGGGTGCTTCCATAGTTTGCCCGTCATCAGAGGGGCCCCATGAGCAAGAGTAGATATGGTTGTCGTCGTATTTGTACATCATAGCTTCGGCTTCGTCGGCGTCGCTAATAAGCTTACTAAGAATTCGAAGGCCGGCGACCTTGGAATCATAGGCGACACCAACACCGCAGACGTCGTTGCGAGCAGCTGCCACTTCACCGGCGCAGCGGGTGCCGTGTCGATCCTCGTCCAAAACAGGGGCAGGTTCGGGGTCGTTGTCGTTGAAGTCCCAAGAGCCAGCTGCGAAGTAGTTGGGCTTGAGATCATCGCTATGCATATCAAGACCGTCGTCAATCACGGCCACAGTAACGTTCTTTCCTGTAATACCATCCAGCCAAAGGCCAGTGACATTGACATCGTGGCCGACTTGGGTGGGGTTCAATAGATGCCACTGCTCCTTGAAGATGGGGTCTTGGATGTCCAGCTCCTTCATAATCGACGCCTGGTATTTGCTCATCAGGTCTCGAGCTTCCACAGGTGATTCGCGGCGTCCGAGTTGGGGGACATAGCCTTTTGGCGGTGGAGGGATCTCTCGCTTGAACAGGTGTTGTCGTGCTTGTTGCTTCTTGGACAAAAGGATACCATCAACTGGATCAGAGCCTCCCAAATCTCGTTTCCTTCTCTTTCTCTCTGTTATTTCTCTCTTCACAATGTCGTGTTCGGCCTTGCGAGCGCGGAAAACATGATGGTCGTCGAGCGCACCAAGCTGGCCCTCATGGGTAAATCCAAGTCGACTAGCGACTTGGTCGGGCGTCGTTGTCGTATCGAGGTGAAGGACATAATAATCGTTTAATGCGTAATCTCGTGCCGGTCTGGATCCATGAGCCAGAGCCGTAAAGCCGGCGAGGCTTAACAGCGAAGCAATCTTCATGATGCGAAAGGAAAAGAAACCTTGCAACGCAAGGGGAGGTGCGAGAGGTCGAGAAGCTGTTTAACACATCCAGAGGAGCGCGATCGAACGAACCGAGAACTGGAGCAAACGGAGATATTAGCTTCGATGTTGAGAGAGCGAAGATTGAATGGCGGCGACAGCGACGGGAGTTGCCACGCGGATGTCGGTATTCGTGGCTAAGGGGATCAAGAATGCAAAGCAATGCTGCTACGTTTTCGTACCACCAGCGTAGATTGTCGGCGCAGGTCGCACAGCTTATGCTGGTCGGGAAGAACGGTTTTCTGTTATCGTACCTCGAAAATGCAACACAGTCGACCGAGGTTTAAGAGAAGCTGGGGTGTTTGGAAAAAGGTTAAGGAGGGAACAAAGAGATGGTTGGGATGCTCTCGTGGTGATGCGTGGCCTCGAACGCTACCGGGGAGGTACCACCCAAAGTTCCTGACAAAAATAGGGGACCTGCACTGGAGCCGCTGGCGTTGGTGGTGCGTGGCCTAGAAGGGGAGCCGGGGGGGATCAGTCCGCTAAGGACACACGGCCACCTGCCGGATATGCCGCTAGCTGCGCCACAGTGGACATGGAACAGTTTGCAACGCAACATTAAAGTATCACGTTTCTAGTTTTCGCATTTGGTTTAAGGCGATTTGCAGGTCTTGGCATCCAGAGAAATGCTAAAAAATATTGAATTCTCTTAAAATACCAGTCTTCCAAAGGTAAATCATCGTAGCATGCCTTAATTCTTCTGCCTATTCTCACTGCACAGGCATCATCATCTTGTCATCCCAAACGCCGCAGCTCCGCCACTCATGACAGATCTCAAAAACTCAGACACAAGATTAGATCAGATCTGGACACGTGCGTACCATTCTCCCAACAAAACCGCACCTCAATAAGCGGGCTCAATAGAGGCACGGTCCCTGAAACATGAGGAATTCACCTCAAGAATGTGGTTGCCAAGCAATAAAATAAGCATTTCTTAAAAATTAAGTCTAACATCGGAACTCGCTCTACAAGATCTCATTCCATATCTATCGCCCCAACGCCATTTCTAAAACCGACCATCCCGTTTTAAATCGTTATATGCGCACTCATAGAGACTCCTCCTTGTGAATCTCAATGCTTGGTGGTGCTCCTGTGAGGGCCTTGCATTGAGCATACACCACAAATTGAGCGCCGACGAGACCGCATGTCATGACGATACGAGGTCCCAGTCCAGTGAGGAGTAATCGCTTGGGTCCGAATTCTTTCGCAAGCTGGAACATGCGACTTGTCGCGCCCTGGCTCTTATCACCAGCACCCTTGTTGATGGCTGATAAGAGGGTATCGGCAGGGTGAGAGAGAATGGCAGCAGCGGCACCGGCAGTGATACCAGATGTAAGCTCTACTCCAGTTGACTCAAGCTGCGTAAGCTTCGCCTTTCGCTCGGGACCCATGGCGCGGTAGATGACCTCGTTGACAGCCTCATGGACGGAGAATTGACCGACAGCAAAAGGAATCTGCTTGAACAGCAGAGGAACAAAGCCAGAGTAGAAGCCCTTGAAGCCCTCCTCACGCGCCATTCTCGTAAAGCCCGAAAGTAAACCATTGGCATATCCCCTCTGCGACACGAGTCGAATACGCGTAGCCTCGAGCGGACACAGGAGAATATCAGCAAAGAACTCGGCCGATGCACTGGCAGTGAGATAAACGCCCGTTCGATGATCAACAGCCTTCTCAGGACCTCCAAGCATAGTGATGTACTTCTTCTTGAAGAACTCGTAACCAGCGAACTTGGCACCGCCTTGTACGAGGTAGCCTACAGCAGTTGGACCGAAGCCAGTCAGCAGCGCCGAAGCACCCTCCTTGGCGACGATGCTGCGACCGGCTGAGAGCATGTTGTATCCCTTCAAGGCATCGTCGACCTGGATTCGTGTCTTGACAACATCAATTGGCGTGACAGCCTGTATCTTGTCAGCTTGCGATTGTGAGCATGTGAAGCATGCGACTTACACCATGAGTAGATGTCGCAGCGAGGGCGCCTGCGCCAAAGAACTTGACATAGTCGCTGATGGTGAAGTTGGGCACTTCCGACTGTTTCGTAGCCATGATGAATGTCGCTCAATTGCTAAATCTGCTGCTCCAAAGCTGTGTTGCATAGAAGGCGCGTTGGATGTGTTTTATGTGTTTCACTGGAATGATGACGTCGTTGCTAATGTTCCGTAGGTACCGAGGAGCCAAGCTTGATCGTGCAGCTGGCCGGTTTTGCCGTCATCGGTCCGCTTTGACGCTTTTGCGTTTTCTAGCTTGCTTTACGAGAATTGCGTCGATAAGGACAATCATGCAGCTTAGTTTGTTATCTATTCTTAAACAAGTCGGATTTTCTTATTTGCATTCGGCCATCCCGGGCTTTTACAGCTGATATCTTTAGCCTGCGTCTTTGCTTGGCTCCCGTGAGACCCTCCATCGGCGGCCCGGATTTGAGGTGGGGCTGGCACCGACATGGCATCGGCTTCAGGATATAAACGCGACGGCGAGTGACATCACATCAGAATCCCGCGGGGTTACCATGGAATTGCGATATCGCTCCTCAGCTGCATTTTCCGACTTATCGACAGTTGTTGATTGGCTATCCTCCCTTTGTACTATTCCCGACTGCTCCGGGAGGCCAATGGATCTGGTCAATGAGGAATGGCTGAAACCGGATGAGATTGCGAACATTTATTTATAGCTGACGCAGAGATAAAACACTATGGCATCGTATCAATTGGACCACATCCAATGTTTAGAGATAACGGGCGCTAAACCGAGAGATGTATTGCCATTCTGTCAACCAGCTGTAACCAATACTGTACGGTGTAGGGTACCTTCGTCGAGACTGAGGCTCCAGTTTCATTTGATGTAATAGTCATGTTGAGTGGCAGCAAACAACCTGGAAGATTGGTTTTACCATATACCTGTTGTGTCTCCAGAAGACTTCTTCTGTACATCGATCTCCTGGGTCATGCTCCGACTGACCTTACGGGTTATTGGTGTTGCACAAATTTGTCAAAATGCGCTGGCTTTGCGTATTGAATGGTTGCAATGGTGCACAAACAAAACACGGTAAAAGAGAAGACTCCATCATCCAGGTGTGAGAAAATACCCTGCCATCTTGAGACAACAGAGCGGTCTTCTCCCGGGCGATCTAGTCACGGCGGCCCTGTTATACGACTTTCTCAACTAATTAGTCTCAAGGCAAGATGGCCGAGCGGTCTAAGGCGCTGTGTTCAGGTTCGATTCGAACTAGTAACGATTCGCAGTCTCGAAAGGGGCCTGGGTTCGAATCCCAGTCTTGTCATTTTTGCAATTCCTCATTACTGGATCTTTCTTTTTATTTGCATAATAGATAGAACTACTAAATTGTATTCCTTTCTTTACTTCTTATCGTTCAAAGCTCGCAGGGGATGACTAAACCCAAGTGGCATCCTGTTGCCTTATGGCGTAGGCAGTTGTTGTTCTGTACCCAATTGCTATAATAAATCGAGAGACCTTTAATTTGAAAATATCCTCTTGCCATGGTCATCTGGAATCTCCTGATTTTGTCAGATTATGAAAGGCCAATACCGTGGTTTATATGTATTGCCTTTAGATTGCATGGTTTGCTATAGTGTTCCTTCAGACGAGAGGAAGAATGATGTCGCCTTGCAATCTAGTTCTTTCACTATTGCCTCTGTTTTATTTCACAGCATTTCTGTGCTCAACATATCCTCGATTTCGAAAAACAATTAGACCTTCTTGGTCACTCTTGGTTGACCGCTTCAGTCTTGTGCATTCGAAGCAGGTTGCAGCGCATGAGAAGACGACTCTGTCCGGAATACTCAACATCCGAAAGCATCCTCGGTTATCCACGCAATGCTTGAGTGTATAGGATATGAAGTAGCATCTAGTATACTTCAAGCCTGTCCTCTACGGCTATTCAAAAGCGGTTATGTTCGGGCCAAGTCTTTTCGTGATGTCAGGGTAACATTTGATAGTGGTTGAGATGTTGAAAACATACGATATTAAATCTCCGGAAAACAACTTCCAGATACATAAACGTAGTAAGACACAGAGATGAATAAAACAACTGTTTCGTCATAGACATGTGAAGTCGTCAATGCGTCTCAAAACGGCATTCATCACTTATAAAGAACCAGACTGGCCAGATTCAGCAGGTCGGATAGTCCCACGGCAAGCAAAACGACCAATGATACAACATCCCCTCAAACAATACCATAAAAGTCATGCGATAATAGATGCTGGACGCGGGGAAGTTGTAAGATTTAGTGTAGCATCACATACAGCCTCGTAAGTTTAGGGTACCGTCTGGAAATGCACCACCGGTCTGGGGAAACTCGAGGCGAGAATATCCCGGATCCCGGAGATGTAAAAGTAAACTCGAGTTGCTGGGCTTCCATCAGCTGGTTCGAGAGTTTGGGGGTGAGGCAACTGACGTAGACAGGTGCTGTCACAAGACTGAGGCTATCGGTGGGCGCCGTGGCTGAGAATCACACGGTTTTTGAAGCCTTGGCAGTTTAGCTTTTACACGATAAACACTTCATATTTCACCATGAAACTTGTAAATGAGTCGATATAGTACTCTGGAAACAATTATAGTGTTTTCAGAACTGTATCAAAATGGCATTGTAATTGCGCCGAAGCTACGGAGTATTTCTCCAGAGTTTCGAGTCTGGGGTCGAGTTACAGGCCCCGATAATGCCCGACATGGGTGGCCCGGCTCTTGTCATTGTCATGGCACACCAAATGGTGATCATCGAACCACCGGTAGTCATAACGTGTGATGCTGTAAAGCCAAGGACGGAAAACCAGGAGAAGTAGCATTTTATCGATAATTATATAATGTTCGTTCATTTCCAGTTCAGCATCTCATCATCAGCACTCACAATCGAGAACAACACGACCAAACAAAGCACTTTTGCAATCAACGCTTTTATCGCTCCAACAAAACCACTACATTCAAGCATACAACAACCATCAAAATGCTTCCCGCTGCCACTTCCGCCCACATCGCCCCCAAGTCAGTATCTCCACCTCAACCAATCGCCTATTTTGTGCTAACAAAACATCCAGGGTCCTCCCCATCGTCTTGACCGTTGGAGGCGCTACAGTTGCAGGCCGCTCGCTGAGCCATTACAACCGGGAGACAATTCGGGCGCAACCTACACCACAAACTCAACCTCAACCTCGATCGAGATATTTCGAGCTAGTTCTTGAGTCTGTTTTCGCATAAACTCTTTACTTTGCTGGACAAAGGGAATGAATGATTCATGATGGGCGGCGCATTTAATTGAGGCATATCTATTATAGCCATTGGGAGTTTTTGCTTTACGAATAAACGCTTATTCAACCATCTCTATCTAATGCCGGAGTGATAACTGTTCTGAATCCTTGATATAATTTCAAGATTCGCATTTAATCTGTACGCCGAATGGTAACGCAGTCGTCGGCCAACATAAAGCTCAATGAAAGTTTGCCGATGTTCCTATTTCCTTAAGCTTATTCCTGCAGCATCTGCCCCAGATTTCTTCCCCGAGGATAAGAAGAACGGCCGCCAACATCTCCATTTCCACCATTTAGCTCAATCCTATCATTCAACTTCCTAGCATGAACCCAGTATTATTCCATCGCCAAGCCGCTTTATGGCGGTCAAGCTAATGTCGGCTTCACGCTTCCCTACTGAGTAATTGAGCGACGATCACGTGCAAACAATGAAGCTATAGATACACTTGTAAACTACGATACTACTCATGCGCTCTTTTCTTCATCGTGCCTCTTCTCGCGGCAAGAATCATGTTCACCTACGCAACGATTGCGGCTACGCTTTGGCTGGCTTGTCCAGCCTCAGCGAGCTATGCTTTCTACGTTGGCAAGAACCTCACTCAAGATGGGAGTGTTATTGTCGGAGGCACTGGAGAAGAAGTTTCCAGCCATTGGCTTCAGCTCTTCCCGGCGCGTGACCATCCTCCCAATTCGACGATTATTGTTGGCGTCACCAAAGATGCCGTGTATCCTGGAGAGCTTATTCAGATCCCACAAGTGAACCATACGTTTCGATACATGAGCATGGAGTACTCTGACTTTGAAGGGTTTCCTGCGCCGTTGACGAATGGTGGCTTGAATGAGAAGGGTGTGACGGTTCGTGATGTCTGGGCTACTAATCGGGATGAACTTCTGGAGATGACACCGAATCCTCAACGTGGAGTGCAGTATAGCGATTTCGCTCGCATTGTTATGGAGAGAGCTAGCAGCGCTCGTGAGGGCGTTGAAATCATTGGAGACCTGATGGCCAAGTACGGCGAAGCAACATATGGTGGGAACTCTCACCTCATTGCTGACAAGGATGAGGGCTGGGTTGTTTGGGAGATGGCTGGCGGCAAGAAGCTCTGGGCTGCTCAGCGTCTTGGTCCGAATGATGTCAAGGTCCTTTACCCTGGCTACATCGAGAACTTCCCCACCGACTTCAAGAACAACCCCGACTATGCTGGATCTGAAAACATTGTGTCATTTGCCGTTAAGCAGGGCTGGTGGAACAAGACTTCCGGGAAACCCTTCAACATATTCGACGTTTATGGGCCTCAGGATCCTCGATACAAGGCCCGTGATGGAGGCTACAAATTTATGTCGCAGGCAGCTCTGGAAAACGCCACTCTTGCCATGGTTCCTGTGACCGAAGCCAAGATGATGGAGAGAGTGCGAGATCCTCGCATTGCGGATGATGAAGCTGGCTATGGACAAGTCGTCAGCCTACACGATGGAATCGACCGGGACATGCTGCGAATTTGGAATGCTCCCGCCACTTCTGTCGCTGCACCTTTCGTCCCATGGTGGCTAGGCGTCCAGTCTATCCCTCCTGAGTTCAGCGAACATCGATATTTGACGACTGGCGCATCGAGCAGCTTCCTCAACCCAGACTATCAACTGCAAGAAGCTTCCGAGTTTGCTGGCCGCATTTTCAAGCGTGTGCTGTATTACATGTGCTCAGACCCAAACAAATACCATCCCATCGTGACAGAGATGTTTGAGAGTTTCGAGAGCGCGTCTCGCGTCCAGGTTGAAGGTTGGGTGGAAAAGACAGCTTTGACGATGATCAAGCAAGGAGAAAGAAAGGCTGCGCAGAGTTTGTTGACGTATTACTCACATACTCGCGCAACTGAGGCTCTTGAAGTTGGACATACGCTGAACAACGCTTTGGATGGGTATATCAAGTTGACAAGAAAGTGGCGTGGACCCAAGGGTGACCAGATCAATGATAGTGGTGAGGGTAATGAGACCGTCAATTGTCTTGTCGGATTTGATCCAGACAAGCCTAGATATCTCCAAGGCAACAACTAGATGCCCAGAAATAAGTAGTCAGATGGAAATAAGTCTTCCCTCAGCCCAGCGTATCCTGAGTGAAATGAATCACAAATCCATTGTAACCGGCAAAAGTGGATCTGTTCCGCCTGTACCACGCCGCATCACCGACCTATCGACCCGCCCACGGTGGGTAGCCCCCCGATCCGAACTCCCGATATCACCAAATCACTCTGTCGGAAAGCAGATCGTGTCTGGTCTCGGACCTCGGAAGCGCCGCCCCGGATTATATAAACCCCGCAGAACCTAGCCTAGCCTAACTTCCCCAGATTTAGCGCGCGCCAACCAGACGCCAAACATTACTCTTCAACTTAGATGCAGTCGGAATTGACGACACGGCCCGCCAAGATGTCGAAAAGAAGCTGGTCTGAGGCTGGGAATGGTGAGAATCAGTTCCCGCCGCAGATCTCGAGGAAGGTCAAGGCTTGTACGGCGTGTCGAAGACAGAAGGTATGGCGTGCAAGTGGTGTGATGGAGTAATGCTAATGGTGAGTAGATTAAATGTCTGATTGATGAAAATGGACCGCCTTGTCGACGATGTGCGGAGAAGGGACT
Organism: Fusarium sp. NRRL 25184; assembly: GCA_013755755.1. NCBI lineage: Eukaryota > Fungi > Ascomycota > Sordariomycetes > Hypocreales > Nectriaceae > Fusarium > Fusarium sp. NRRL 25184. The sequence goes on from JABSSZ010000198.1 coordinate 79,265, forward strand.
TGGTTGTGTGTTGGGGAAGAATCTGCAGACAATTCTTGATGAGAAATCAAAGTATGGTAATCCGCATATCTAACACTTTATCTCACTAACAGTCCTCAGATTGGTCGAAGACCTCGAGCAAATGCACGATTTCCTCAAACAAGTCGCCGGCAGACTTGACTTGGACTTACCGCCGCTCCGCTCATCCTCCGGATCAGCAGAAGGGCCAAAAGATGAATCACCAAGCCTTTCAAACAAAGGCCATCACATCCCTTCACGCGACAACTCACCAAAACTCATGCCAGAAGACGACGATGTTCCATATGCACCTATTCACTCACTATATACCCTCACGAAACTACGCGCTCTTCGGTCCCCGGATGACATGAACTCGCAGCAGAATCCAGGCATGGAGGATGTGATAACGAAACGTCTCATATCATTAGCCGACGCAGAACGACTTTTCAACTTTTACAGAAAACGTCTGGATCCTTACATCTATCTCATAGGCTGTCCCTACGAAACGATGCAAGAATGTCGACAAAAGAGCCAATTCCTTCTCGTAGCAGTCCTCACAGTAGCAGCTCTCCACGACTCAACAGCAGATTACATATATCCCGTAATAAGCTCCGAATTCCGCAGACTCTTCGAGACGTCAATATTCGAAAGACGGCTAAGCCGCGATTATCTCCGCGCCCTGTGCATCGGATGCTACTGGCTCAGCGACTTATCATGGATGCTATCAGGCCACGCGATACGAAGAGCAGCTGAATTCGATCTCCACAACAGTTACGACAGAGCTATTGAAAAAGCTAGTACCGAGGATGCGCAGTGTGCGAGAATTTGGTACATACTCTGTGTTTGCGATCAGCAGCTTGCGACGCAGTATGGGAGACCGTCGATAGTGCAGGAAGACCCTTCGACGCAGGGCGCTACGGATTTCTTGCATTGTGCTGTCTCGCATGAGGAGGATAGACGGTTGTTGAGTCAAGTGACTGTTGTGAGCATTCTGAGGAGTATTCGGGAGTTGTTTACTGCCAATAAGGGGAAGCCGATACCAAGGCTGCATTTGAACCATATTTCGCATTTCAGGATACAACTTGATCAGTGGTTTGCGTTCTGGACAGATCAAGTACAAGGTAACTCACCCAGTCTTCTGTATCAACGAGAATTCCAGAGCTAATGTATATCAGAACGCTGGCCTGGCATCGGTGGCTTTCCAAGAAAAGGCATCATCCTCCACTACAACTTTGCCCAGCTCTACCTATACTCCCATGTATTCCGTGGCCTCTCCAAAGACGAACACATCCCGCACTACTTCCTCGACTGTGCTCTAAACGGCATAACAGCCGCAACAACAATTATCGACAAATTCGTCAACGACCCCGACGTAGCCCTTGGCATCGTCGGGATGCCATCATACGTGCACTCCATGACAGCGTTCGCCTCCATGTTTCTCACAAAAGTTGCTACAAAATACCACGATCTTATCGAACGTGATAAAGTGTACGAACTAATCATGGGATTGGTGCAGCAGTTTAGGTCACAGCCAGCTGGGAAGTGGCATCTGGCGAATCTCATGACTGGTGGGCTTGAGAGGATGGCGCAGACGCTCAAGTTGGAAATTCCAGGGGATATGGGCCCGCCGTTGGGTGTTGAGATGGATCAGAATGTTGGGGCAGGGATATCGGGAGTTTCAGGGGTTGATGCTTTCTTCCCTGACTTGCCGGGCGATTTCTTTTTCAACTACGATATGAGCTTTGAGATGCCTGCGCCTTTGTAGGGTTAAGATTGGTATGTACATGGAGCACGTTGTTTGCGGAGGAGTCCAGATGGACTAGAAAGTCAGGCTGCCAAGTTCTGTAACAACAAGTATTCTGTACTGGATAACTCAGTGTATGGACTGAGTTGGTCCAAAACTCTGCTGAGTCATTTAACAAAGTACTATTGCAAGTTTACTGCACAGCAGTTCAGAGTTCAGATCAAATCATAAAGATCACTCCGGACTAGTGTAATGGTAGCACGTTTGGGTGGCTTCTCCTGTCAACTCGGGGGACCCCTCCGGGG